>CAKAKR010064944.1:19170-65542 GCA_916700685.1 Adelosebastes latens | reverse complement strand
GGGGGTCAGAGTATAATGAAGGCCAACAATGGGTTGAGGCAGTCTGGCACCAGACAGGGCCTCACAGGAGAGTGCATCACAGGGCCGGAGGGGGGTGACAGGATGAGTGTTACAGATAGGAGCAGAAAGTAAAGCTGGCACATACTCAAAACATCAAGACAACTGAAAGCTCATTGCTTACAGGAAGCTCAAATATTTACTGAAAGGTCGGATACACACAAAGCTCAGGAGGTCTGAGCTTTGAGCAGACAGGTATTGTAGGTCGGTGTTTCACAAACTTGTTTTCTGATGACCCACTTTTTAAAAATGCTAAACCATCGCAACCCAATTCACAATAAGCTTTATCTATAAATCGAATTGAGCGTAAATGAACGCTCCTGATCATTTTTACGGTCATTTCCGCATCACCTCATATTATCTTGAACAGGTAAACCAGCCAAGAGATATATGTTTGATAAATCACAACTTTGTTTTATGCACATGCTATTGAAAACACATGTTAAACACTTTGTAAATGAGACCAAATAAATGCATTTATGCTGAGATAACAAGCTCTCAGATTTGTTTTCCCTCTCATCAGTAAAACAAACAGAATGTACGCTAGCCTTTCATATTATCTTCAATGTTATATACTATATGTGGGCTACAATTATCAAAAGCAAACGAACATCCAGGCTCCCTCATGTGGCTCAAAGGTGTACTGCAGATATAAATGTTAAACAAAAGACTAGAAGACATTCCGCAAATGTTTTTGGCGACCTACTTATTACTACTTCCTACCCAGTCTTTGGGAATGACTATAGGTAATTTACATGTTGTTTCCTATCTCGATGTCATGTTACAGCTACTCTTGTGCGGCTCATGTTTGTATCCTGCTGTGTGCTGCTTCTGTTGATTTGTGTGCAACAGAGGGTTTAATACATATTTTCACTTTAACAAGCAAGGAGCTGCCCATTTCCTTTCTGCTATAATGCATGGGTTTCTGTTTTTCTTTTTCTTTTTTTTTTAACACCCCACGTTCACCATGTAAGGAAACTATATAGCCAATAGCCAGGGATATAACTCAAAATTAAATCAATTGGGAGTCAGGATGATACATGGTGAGAAAACCAGGAAAACACAGCCCTAAAAGACAATGTTAAAAATCGCAACCAATCACAATACACTGTCGAAACATTGCAGACAAAAGTGTATTGTGAGGAGCTGGACAAAGCTGTGTGGTAAACTAAATGAATGTGGCAGGTTTTGGGAACAAATCTGCAGTTTTTCCTGCGTAACAGAAACAAGTAGAAGAGGAAACAGAAGCTACAAGCTGTTAATGCATAAGTTATCAACTGAGTTCCAGTAGGCCAGGATACTAGCTATGTTTATCTAATTTTCTCTACACCTACTCATTCTCTATTTATAGGTGGCCAGGCTCCTAATGAGTGAAACAATACTGTTGAGATAAACTAATCCCCTCAACTGTGGCTTCAGTGGGAGCTCTGTACTGGTGTCTCTGTCAGTGATTCCTGGCTCCGACGTTTCCAAGCCGAGATCCATTCCACTAACAACTGCAGAGCTGATGTGTTTCATGTGATTATTGCAGGCATCCAGACGGTGGATATATAGAGGATTGGTTACACAGCTCTCCAGTTGTTGATTTTCTTTGGAAAAGAGCACCTCTGTACACTGTACCTGTAAACCGGCAGCATATGCATCGGTTTTGGTAACCACTTTAATAGTTAAGAACTTCATTCTTTGATCAAACCGTCATGGAAAATGGATATTTAATCAGGAAGACCGACAGCATAGTTGAAAGTAAATGGAGCCAGACTCCAGATCTGTTCATTCATTGGTGAGAGCTTCAAGGTTGAATTAGAAAGGACTTTCTAAGTCCTTGAGACAAGGAGATAAGGTAAATGGACTGCACTTATATAGCAAGAGAGCAAGACAAAGAGAGCTTCACATTCACCCACATAAACACACACTGATGGCTGCAGAGCAACTTGTGCTTACCTGAGGTGAATCAAAAGGATATCGACTACTAAATTTGAAAAGCAGCTGAAATTTCTCTCCTTCATACAGTGTGCCAGATGCTCCCTCCATGTCTACAATCCACCTAAAAGAAAGACACACTATATTAAAACATGTTAAACATTTCACTCAAACAAAGAGTAAAAACAAATATATACTGATCATCCAACACTTAACACGCAGCTCAGATTGAAAGTTTAGGTTACTGTTCATGACCTCATAGAGCGGCCCTGTTTTTGAGTCCCAAACCCAGAGGTTAGCTAGCTTTCTGAGCCACTGGTATCCCTTGGCTGAAAATTGTGATATGTAAAAGGTTTTGATTTGAAATGCTGTCTCAGTTTTTCACTCTGATATTTAAATCACCAAAGCATCCAGCAGTTTGAAAAAACGACTGAGAGATGGGCCAGTTGATTTTTCAATGTTGTTTTTCATTTTCTACACCCTGTGATAACTTTAAGGCTGTTGCAAAACATTTCTTAAGATAATGGGGCAAGTAAAACCTGAATTCCTCTTGTCAAGTCATGATATCAGGTTAACACTTCCTTTAACAACAAACCGTCGTTTGTTGGGAAAAAATGTTTTTATGGAATACAGGGTTGTTTGCTTTTCTTTTTGAAAGCCATGCTAGCGGCATTGCTCTAGGGACGGCGATGTTGTTGACTGTCCTGTCCACCACTTTGGTCCAGACTGAACTATTTCAACAACTACTGGATGGATTGCCATGAAATGTAGTAAAGACATTCATGGTGCCCAGCTGATGTATCCTAATGACTTTGGTGATTCCCTGACTTTTCATCTAGCACCAACATCAGGTCAATTTGTCCAATACTTTGTTTTATGATCAAATACCTGCAAAACTAATTCCCATCAGCCTCAGCTGTACTTATTTTACCTGCTAATTAGCAAATGTTAGCATGGAAGATGGTGAGCATGACCAATGCCTAAGCTCCACAGAGCTGCTAGCATAGCTATACACTCACAGTCTTGTTTACTAATGATTAATAACATGCTGTAAGTTATATCCCATCATTCTGGAGTAGAATAAAACATGTACAGAATGACTTGATCACATCTCATTATCATTAGAAAAGGATCATAAAAATGTGAGCTGCCAATACTGCAGCAAGTGTGTAATCAAAAGCTTTTTGCCTGACTCATTCCAGCGACATTCAATATGCAGCTGGGTTATGCCAGCGGTTTAATAATAATGTGATACTCTATTGATCTACTGGACAAAATCCATTTTCGCCTCTGTAGCCCGGCTACAGGACTGTGCTGACTGAGCTGGGAGGGATTCAATGTCTCGCTCAGAATGGGAGATGACTGCAAACACAGGGGCTTGATCCTAAATCTCTGGGATGAAGGACAGTCTACCTGCCTAATATACCTCTATGGCCATTACCCAGAGGCTTCACTGGCAAAACAGACAAATATTTAAGTCCAGTGTAGAACATTTAGGGGGATTGCCTGTTTAGAAGAAAAGAAAAAGGAACACCGATGGCAGCATCACAATCTCTGGCCTAATTTCTTCCAGGCAAGCAGTGCAGACACTGTAGGTCACCACAGAGACTTGTGGCTGTTGTTCGGGTTTATAGCCTTGTGTCTCTTTCAAATCTAGCCTCCAGCACATGATTATTTAGGCCTACATTGGAGGTCACCCTTAGAAAGTCCAATGGTCAAATCATCTGAAAGGGGCTCCATTTTTCCTCAGGAAGTAAAGCTTAGAGGGAGGCAGTATCGCTGTACATGATGCTGAGTTACACCTGATGCCACCCACACTGATCACAGGCAAGGACTCCAAGGACATAATGCTCAAATTCCCCATAGCCTGGTGTGATCATATGATCCAGTCAACAAAAATAACACCGAGCCATTTAGTGAAAGTGGGGAAAAACAAGAGTACAAATATGAGAGATTCTTCAGTGGTTTAAAGCAGCAGTTTCCTATTTGCAATGGCCGCTGACTCATTACGGCACTATCATACAGTCAACTGAAATACATTATAATCTAATGAGCAGCACAGAGAGACAACGTGTACTATAAACAAAAGCTATAAAACTAAAAACACAGGATCATTGTATCATCGTCAAATGCACAGCATTGTCACTAGTGAGTTTTTTTTCCATGTTTGTTTAAAAGAAAGGATAACAGCCTATTTGTATCTTAATCCACTAGGACACACTTGATAAAAACAGGTCCCTACTACTGTCAGTCGCCATGACAAAAAAAATAAACCCAGGCTCAACAGACCTGTCGACATTAGAGTTGAAGAAAAACAAGGCACACCCATACACGCAGTATATCATCTCAAACTTGGGATGCAGTGAACGAGGAAGCTAGCCGAACTGGTTCGTAGACTTGTCAGTCATGCAAAACACAAAACATTCATTCGGTCTGACAAAGCGATTGTTATCCAATGAGGGAGACGCCATCATAATAGATCTTTCATTGTTACATTACTAACCACCACAACCACTTTAACATGTACTGCCTCTTGGTAAAAGTGCCTCGCAATGATTCTGATCACGTTGTGACTTTGAAGGAGTGGACTACAACTCATTCCTTACTGCTGATCAAACACAATTCGACTCACTCGGTTAACATATTCATGGGCGTTTAAAGGGAACACCAAGACACCCACACAGAAAGGTTAGCTAAGCAGCCTCTGTTCCTTGTTACCCTAGCCAAACTCCCTGCATGCCAACCGTTAAATATTTTATAAGGATGAATAGTGAGTGACACTGCATTAGAAACACTCCACTGAGGGGTCAGAGCTGCCTGCCAGTCACTGGAATGACCCCGATTCTTCCTCACCAGTCGCTACTGAGGCTATCAGCTTTGCGTCTTAATACCTCCCTATTACAACAGTTACTTTTATTGCATGTGTGGTACCAGACATCCACCACACTGCCCTCTCATAGTGATGATGAAACATCACATTGGATTTGTGTTTATCCATTGATGCAAACCTTTTTCAATGACTACTGTATGTGATAGTGTCCTAAATGTTTAGTGTTGGAAAATGCTGCCTCTTTGAAACAAATGAATCATGGGAAATAAAAAAATATTAAAAAATACTTACTGCGTAATGGTGTTCTGTACACTTTTTTCATTAAGCGTCATTCCTGGGGGTGGATCATTTTGCATGGCTAATAATTCCTTTTGCAGCCTTTTCTGTTGGGAGAGAATATGTTTGGGTTTCCACCACACTCAAAAAATAGTGAAATATAGCATTACAACCAGGGTCTGAAATTAACATTTTTCTTCACCTGCCTCTGTGGCAGGTAACTGAACATTTCTACTGGCCACTCAATAATTTTTTTTGTCTGGCACTTCTGAAATCTGAAATACGCTTTAGAGCTGTAAACACAGAGTCAGTGGTACAAGACAGTAGAAATATGGAGTTTATCATGCAACCTAATTCCCTGACTATTTTTAATTTAGGAATTGCCTTTTTAAAATAATATTTCTTAATATAAGGAAAACCAGGTTATCTGCCATGGTGGCAGGTAACCTGATTTTTTTACCTGCCACAGCCAACATTTATCCGGTATCACCTCCCCCCATCTCTTAGAGCTGCTGAATCTCTGGACTGTTTTAAGCGGCTTCGAAAACCCATCTTTATAGGCAAGCCTTTCTATAGGCCTCATCCACATGTGTGTTTGTCTGTTTTTGTTTGATCTGTTTCTAATTGTTTCTGTGTTTCACATTGTAATTTTTCCTTGTTTTCATCATTGTTTGATGTTTCATTTTGTGTGTGAAGCACTTTGTAACGGTGTGTTTTAAAAGGTGCTATATAAATAAAGCTTTACTTACTTACTATGTGGCAGGTGCTAATTTCATTCCATGATCACAACAATATGCAAAACCATAATAAATTACTGTAAAACAAATTGGTGGCGTATAGAAAATATTGCCTACTTGTTCATTCATTTTATTAAGAGATCGATAACCATACCACCGTAAAATATCAATGATGTTTGGATATATAATTTAACGATTATAGCTAGCATTACAGTGTAGTTAACGCCGAAGCAAAACTCCACCCTGCCTGATATAACTTGTTTACCTTGTAACTACATAAGACAAAGCACAGTTCAAGACCCACCTCTTATCTTTGGCTTCTGAATGTTCTTGAATTGTGATTACTAATTGGCCTTTTATAATGCTCATTATAACAGTCTTTTACTCATGGATTTTATCTTGGTGTCTGTCTGTGGAATGTGTGAGATTTTGTTGTCTGCCCTGTTGACCTGTTTTTATTCTGCCTATGTCTGTAAAGCACTTTGGTCAGCTCATGTTGTTTTAAATGTGCTATAGAAATAAATTTGACTTGACTTGACAAATCAAACGATCTGTATCAGATGAAACGATTTACACATAAGCAACTAACTCAGTTAATCTGTAGATTAAATTATGTTTTTGTTAGATAAGGCAAATCAAAAACACAGCTATCTTTAAGAAAAAGCGATGCACCTGTTCAGTTCCTTTTTAAAATAATCTGCCACAGCCAACATTTAACCTGTATTTGGCAGGTTGCAGGTGCTAATTTCATTACCTGATCACAACAATATGCAAACCATAATAAATTACTGTAAAACATATTTGGCGTATAGAAAATATTGCCTACTTGTTCATTCAAAGGAGGACAGTCTGCAGGACAGATAATAATGCATACAATGCACTTTCATAGACTAAGCTACTGGAGTAACCCTGCATTATACTCATTTTTAATAGTCTCTTCTGCACTTTTTAATAGTCCTGTATCACAGCTGTTACCCTGCACTATATTCAGTTTTAACAGTTTTCTTCATCTCCTTGTATTTTTATATCTGGTATATTTTTTTGTACTTTGTACTACTAACTTTTTTACTGCCTTTTTACTAACATGTTTTGCACTATGGCACTGTGATGCTGGAAACTTGAATTTCCCTCAGGATTAATAAAGTTACTATCTATCTATCTATCTATTCATTTTATTAAGAGATCAGTAACCAAACCACCGTAAAATATCTCCCTCAATGATGTTTGGATATATAATTTCTCGATTATAGCTAGGATTACAGTGCTAACCACAGCAAAAAAAACTCCACCCTGCCTGATATAACTTGTTTACCTTGTAACTACAAGAGCCAAATCAAACGATTTGTATCAGATGAAACGATTTGTACATAAGCAACTAACTCATTTAATTATGCTTTATGATTTTTTATAGATAAGGCAAATCAAAAACACAGCTATCTTTAAGAAAAAGCGATGCACCTGTTCAGCTCCAGAGGAAACTAGAACTGCTCAATCTGCTGCGCACTGGCTCTGTTAGCTATAGCTAGCTAACGTCAACTAGATAGCCTAAAATAGCAGCTAACACTCATTTTAAAACATTAAAATTAATTACGACTCATAACATCACATTACTTGAATTATCCTCCATGTGTTTCTACTATAAAAACACACCGCCAGTCCTCAATATATATAATATATATATAATAATAGTTGGTTGCTGTTGGTGATGATGCTAGCTGTGTTGCTAACAAGCCAACCTGCTAAACCCGGAACGCTTTTAGGATAAATATCATCGCTTTTTATTATAATGTCATCACTACTTCGATTAAGTGCGTGTACATGAGTTAAATGGTCAACAAACTAGATGGAGAGACAAAGACTGAAGGTCAGGTAAATTATAAATACGCGACCGCTGTCAATTTGTGTTCTTACCTGCATCGACGCCATGATGGAAACCCCCCTGCATCACCCTCCTCCACTGGAGGCGACGTCACAGGCACTACGTCACGTGATGGAAGTTGTTGTTTTGACAGAAGACAACAATCCAACCCTGATGATGTGCAGTCAGGTCACCCTCTCACTTGCATTTTATGTCGACTATTTAAGCGGCTTTATAAAAAGAATATTATAAAATAAAAAAATAAAAAATGTGGTGTTAAAAAATCCACTGAGGTCACGTGGATCAATGACCTCTGCTCAATGACGGATGACCTGCCTGACACCCCTGATCCAGAGAGTTATACTATATACATGTATGGTCTACGGTTATACCAAGTTTTCTTTCTTTCTTTATTTTATTTTTCTCTCCATTTTTTTATCCATATTTCATTTTATTTTATTTTTTTATGAGGAAAAGGAAGAAAAGAAAAAAAAAAAAAAAAAAAACTCCTCAACTGGCCAGTCATGGGCCATGATGCCTCAACACCGACTGGGCTTCTCCTTTATCTCCTCTCTCCTCCCTCCAACGATTTCCTATGGATTGAAAAGGGCATAAGCCCTGAGCTATCAAACCAGGCTCATGAATTTACGATACGATACCAAATATTTTTTCATGTTTGTCTTTTAGCTGTCTCTGATTAACCATATTATCATGCAGTTAGATATTCATCTTAAATTACACTATAAATGGATAATGCCTTTTATCATAGCATCTCCCATTACACTTGTGATAAATGAATATCATGTTTTTATGTCACCTCTCACTCATTTTATGTCGACTATTTAGCGGCTTTATAACAGAATATTATAAAATTTAATTAAAATAAATGTGGTGTTAAAAATCCACTGAGGTCACGTGGGTCAATGACCTCTGCTCAATGACGGATGACCTGCCTGACACCCCTGATCCAGAGAGATATACTATATACATGTATGGTCTATGGTTATACCAAATATTTTTCTTTTTTCATGTTTGTCTTTTAGCCGTCACAATCAGTAAGATATTAAACAACACTCTGATTAACCATATTATCATAGATATTCATCTTAAATTACACTATAAATTGATTATGCCTGAGCAGAGAATGAAATTAGCTCCTGCCACCTGCCAAATACAGGCTAAATGTTGGTTGTGGCAGGTGAACATTTCAGGTCACCTGCCATGACTTTGTTATAAACATTATTTATTAATTTATTCCACTATTTCTCAATAGCTGGTAATTAATTTAACACATTTCCAGGAAAAGAATACAAAGTTAATTGATCTACTTTATTTCCATGTCTGCTGGTAAATAGATAATAATTAGCACCTGCCTGACACCTCTGATCCAGAGAGATATACTATATACAGTATATGGTTATACCGAATATTTTTCTTTTTTCATGTTTGTCTTTGAGCTGTCACAATCAGGAAAATAATTAACTTGAAGTGAGATATTAAAACGCACTCTGATTAACCATATTATCATGCAGTTAGATATTCATCTTAAATTACACTATGAATTGATTATGCCTTTTATCATAGCATCTCCTATTACACTTGTGTGATAAATGAATATCATGTTTTTATGTCATCTAGAGCTCCCTTTTATGAAATGTTTTCAAAATCCTAGGTGTAATCTCCAAGAAGCATAAATGTATGTTTCATACATTTTCATTCCCCAGATCGTCTCAACCACAGGAAGTATATCAATTTATCTGTCAGCAAATTTCAGAACATTTTATTCAACTGAACTGTAATTTGACTAAGCCTCCTAAGGTTTCTGCAAAAAAAAAAAATCACTCAGTAGCCACTGAGATGTGATATGTCCTCCCACCTGATATGGTTGACACAAGGAGCAACTTAATAAGCCAGATAATATCTTGAAAAGTTGCTGATATTTGCTTAAGGACATACAGTATGTGTATGTTCAAAGCCATATTTGTTCAGAATTGTAAGATCATGTCCACCAATTTGCATTTGTCATTTTGTCTAATTTGATTGATCACAAAGCCATTTTGTTTTCACATTCTCGAGTGTAAATCATTAAACGGCACACCTGAAATACAGTATGTGTGCAAATGTACAGGTCACTGATGTATATCTGATGTTTGCAGTTTAGCGGATTAGTAATTTGATCATTTATGTGTTTCTTTCTGGTTTTATTTTCCATCTTAATGTTTTATGTTCATTTTCATGTGAAACACTCAGTGCATGTTATGTCTGCATTTATTGTATGAAAGGTGCTATACAAATAAAGTGTATTATTATTATTAAATACCATGTGTCTATAGCTTTCTGTAACATGTAACATGTACCCCTCAACCAACCCTAAATACTTGACTGTTGATGGCCCCACAATGTACCAACATTATTGACTACCACATCCCCATCTTGGAAAATCACATCAGTGTTTCACTGGAGCATTGCATGCAGCGTGACCTTAAAGTGTCATGTTAAATGAGATTATTGACAGTTTCCCAAAATCCATTTTCATCCAGCATTTGGAAGAGCATGTACTAATAAGACTAAAAGTATAAGCCGCCACATTTGAGGTTTAACTTCCTTTTAGAAATGATACAGGGTATAATGAAATACATGAACAATATCTCTGCCAACATTGTGGTCTTTCAAACATTTTGTAATGTTTTGCTTGAGCTAGACCAAAATACACAATTAGAGTATGATTTTTATAATTGTGAAAGTGGTATTTAAAGTCAGCTGTACTAAATATGGAACATGCATAGTGAGGTAGCAACTGGCAATAACGTGTGCTCACCAAACTGGTCTTTATTCATCTGGAGAGGTGAGGAAACATTTATGCGGTGGGGGCAGATTTATTATCACATTCTGTGGCAAGTGATGCAGCCTGCCATCTCCATTTATTACATTAAAATGAATCCTTTAATACTAATAAAATTATGACAGAACGCCAGGTGCAAAAAAAAAACCAAAAACATGGTGACATACATACTTATATTCATGTTTCATATAAGTAAATGGCAAAACAATTTAAATATTTCAACAAAAATCTAAAACGTATTTGAAGCTGCAACATTATTTCAAATGTAACTTTAGCAATCCAAAAAGTTGGCAGCCATGAGCAGTTCCAGTGCGATCTCCGGAGCGATGGGGAATTCAGGGATTTCTGTGGAGCTGTTGGTGTAACGGACCTTGTAGGTGAAGTACATGCAGACCTTGGACAGGACATGAGATGGAATCTCCCTGAAGTTCACTTCATTGGTTTCATTTTCAGCAAACTGACCTGCAGATGGAGGATTACAATAGAGGGCATGAGTTAGAAACAATGATCTTAAGACAAGCAACTTTGAATTCATGCAATGTAAGAAATATACATTTGAATATCCTATCCTGGAAATAGCTGTCAAATGGAATAATTCTGCAAGATGCTACTCACAAATATAAAAAAGGCACAAGACGTTTAATAGGAGGTAACAAAACCGTTGTATGGAGGGAGCACAGTGCCACCAACTGGACATGCAGAATTAACTTGACTAAATAAACACCAATACCTTAATTCTGATCTTAAACTAGCTGGACTCAATCTCCTGCCCATCTAAATCTCAAACAAGTAGGCAAGCAAAGCATCACCACTGTACACTTTTTATATAAACCCTCATAGGAGGCAGACAAGTAGTGTGGTTACAATTAATAGAATGAGCATATGGTTGAGCAACTACTCTGTGATCCCAGCATGTGATACTGTATATTTTATCGGCTGACAAATGAGTAAAAATGTTTTTAGGGCTGCAACGAATGATTCCTGTCATTGTCGATTAATCTGTTGATTATTTTCTCGATTAATCGATTATTTGGTCTACAAAATGGTGAAAAATGTCGATCAGTGTTTCCCAAAGCCCAAGATGACGTCCTTGAGTGTCTTGTTTTGTATCAACACATATCATATCAATATTCAGTTTACTGTCATAGAAGGGTAAAGAAACCAGAAAATATTCACATTTAAGAAGCTTTAATCAGAGAATTTTGACTCTTTTTTTTCCTTAAAAAAATGACTCAAACCGATTTATCGATTATCGAAATAGTTGGCGATTGATTTAATAGTGGACAACTAATCGATTAATCGTTGCAGCTCTAAATGTTTTTATAGTAAAACCCTATTCATAACATGTTTAACAAGGGGACGTAAACTAATACTTAGTGTTAACTAAGTATTCCACCGGCTTAGCCACGTGGAAATAAAAGACTATGCACGCCTGAGTCAGTGAAGATTCCAGAGTGTTTTAGCTACTTTTAGATGCCCAGTAAAAACAATCTCAGATTACACAACTCCACAGGACAAACAGTTTGCAGGGTTTTAAGTCAGTACTGTCTGAAGATATCCAAGCAATCTTTTTTGTTCAACAGTGCCTTCACAGCTGTAATAACATTAAGTGTTGCGTCTACAGTTTACAAATAAGTCATATCTATCTGTGCAGCACTGATAACCGAAAAGTATAATGCTCCGACACATTTTTCCCAAACCCTCCCTCTCATTAGACTCTTGGAAGAACAACCATTTAGCAAATCTTAGAGGGAACGC
This sequence comes from Adelosebastes latens, assembly GCA_916700685.1. NCBI lineage: Eukaryota > Metazoa > Chordata > Actinopteri > Perciformes > Sebastidae > Adelosebastes > Adelosebastes latens. The sequence continues at coordinate 53,264 of CAKAKR010064944.1, read as the reverse complement.
AAGCTACTTCTCTCCAGAAATATCAATCACAATTTACATCATGATGGTAAAGCATACACTTTCATGTGAAGTAAGCAATTTTATAAAACATCTTGAATTTCAGGCATAGTCCACCTGGACAAAATGAAGTATTTAAATCTACAGGCATATTCAACCTTCTTGTTACTGATGGGTGACTTGTTGTGCACATTCTATGTATGTAACTCCAGAAAAACATGTAAACAGGTTAAAAAGAATGACAGGAATCCGCAGCAGTCTGGATAGAAAACACCATGAGCTAATCCCCCACTTATCCCAAAAATGTGTCACATTAATGACTCATAAGTTTTTTCAGTTCAAACTGGACTTCTTTATCAGAGTACCAGTGAATGTGCTGAGGATATTATTTATTTGTTATGCATGGTGGATTTTTAGTAGTTTACCAGGTCTAAAATAGGGATGTAATGGTATACCGGTATTGCAGTATGGAGATTGACAGTTATTATACCGTGTACATTTGCTGAACTACAGTATTGAAAGAAACCTGACATAAGTGAGAGTGTGTGTGAGCCTACAGTATAACAGTGCGCACCTACAGTATATGTTAATTGATAATAATCATAGAGCATTATTTGAAAAGCACAAAACTGATGTTATTTTTCATTTAGTAATTAATTTAACATGCAATAGTGCTGCTAACCTGTAAATTAACATGCTTCAGTTATACAACATATTATAGTTACACACTTCTTTCCAGACTTATAATTCTTTTAGTTATTATAATTCCATTCTCATTCCTTTAATGGTCATTGTAACTGATAATAATATTAATAATAGTGTAGTTCCGTATACCGTGAAATTTTCTGAGACGGTAAAACTACTGTGTTACACCCCTAGTCTAAAAGTGTTTCAGTTAAAGTAAAGGACCTTTTAGTAAGTCCATATGCATATGTGTGCCAACTTTAACCCTAGGAGAAAATACAGCTGTTTGCTATACTTTGACTAATTTGCCTAAATCCTCACCTGGTCCGCTTAACATGGCTTTGATAGTCCCAGATGTCAAGGCATGTTCTCTTTTCACAATAAATTCATGGCCATCTGAAGAGATCAACTTCACATACATGGCATCTGGCCCTTCACAGCCGCCGTAGGTTCTCTCTTCACCGTCTGTGAAGCAACACAACAACAAACACTGACAATCTCAAACAGGTGGAAGCCAAATGCCACAAACACACACACATTTGACCAACTGTAATGTAATGTGTCTTCAGCTGAACAAAGACAAAACTGAGGTCGTAGTTTTTGGAGCCAAAAAGGAAAGATTAAAGGTTAGTGCTCACCTACAATCTGTAATGTTAAAAAGCTCGGACCAAGCCAGAAATCTTGGTGTAGTCATGGACTCTGACCTGAGCTTTAACAGCCATATTAAAACAATTACAAAGACAGCCTTCTATCACCTGAAGAATATAGCAAGAATTAGAGGACTGATGTCTTAGCAGGATTTGGAAAAACTAGTCCATGCATTTATCTTCAGCCGACTTGACTACTGTAACAGCGTCTTTACTGATCTTCCTAAAAAATCCATCAGACAGCTGCAGCTGATTCAGAACGCCGCTGCTATAGTCCTCACTAAGACCAAGAAAGTGGATCATATCAGTCCAGTTCTGAGGTCTCTACACTGGCTGCCTGTCTCTCAGAGAATTGATTTCAAAATACTCCTGCTGGTTTACAAAGCACTAAATGGTTTAGGGCCAAAATACATTTCTGATCTTCTGCTATGTTATGAACCATCCAGACCTCTCAGGTCATCTGGATCAGGTCTGCTTAGTGTCCCCAGAGTCAGAACTAAACATGCAGAAGAAGCAGCATTCAGTTTTTATGCACCAAATATTTGGAACAAGCTCCCAGAAAACTGCAGGACCAACTCCAACTCTGAGTTCTTTTAAATCAAAGCTTCAAACTGTCCTGTTTGCTGCTGCTGCCTTTTATTAAACCAGATAATGATCTTATACTGCACTAGAGCTTTTACTCTTGTGTGTTATACTCTATTTTAGCTTCTATCCTAGCTTTCATTTTTAGCTCGTTTTTATTTTCTAATCTTTATTGTTTTTATAACTGTTTTAATTATGTCTTAATGTTCTTTTGCACTTTGTCGCAATGTTCTTGAATGTTTATGTAAAGCACTTTGAATTGCCCTGTTGCTGAAATGTGCTCTACAAATAAAGCTGCCTTGCCTTGTAATAAGAGTAGTGACTTAGGAGACCTCTGTGAGTCGACACACACACACACACACACACACACACCTCTGATGTGACCAGACATTTGATAAATTGGCAAACATGACATCCATATGATTTTCTGTGAAAGTATGGGATGATATTAATCAGTTAAATACTCACCCATCCTGTTCTGGAAATTCTGTTTACCCTGAAAGACAACAAAGAAATAAGACCCTCAAACATACAGTATTAAGTCACTTAGGCTGGAAACTGCTGTTATGTTAAATAATTACTCTAATAATTAAGGTTGCCACCAGCTAGGCCTTACTTTTTTAGTGATAATCACGCTGTAACGTTGAGTAAGATCACACAAATAGCTACCAGTAATGTACAGCAATGTAACACAGCTATAGTTAAAACAAACCTGAACAACAACAGCTGTAACGTCTCTGCTCTAATGTAGTTTAAAACGCCGTCAGCGTTAGCTTAGCATTAGCTAACAGCGTTACCAAAGCAACCGATAACGTTGTAATTTCTTTTATTTAGGGTTTTAAATTAATGCCGGATAAAACAGTCAGAGACGCAGCAACACACAATAAGTTGTAATCACAAACACAACAGTTTCTTACCTCTCTGTAGTAGAAAGTGGAGTGGAGGTTTTTGAGTTTCAGCTAACGTTAGCCACCAGGCTTGTTGATACCCGGAACTACTTTGTGTGAGCACCCGATCTGTCCGCGATAAATGTCTTCCGTGGAATGTGATGATGCGGAGAGAAAAGATCCCCCCTACTGTCTATCCTGCTCATCGCAAACACGACTATTTAAAAAGATTAAAATCGAGTTTTATGTTTTTTTTTTCTCTTCAATTTTCCAAGGAGAAAAACAAAACGTTTTTATAAAAGTATATGTTGTAATCACAAGTGAAAAAATAATGTGCAAAGCAGAGGCTATTTCTGGATAATAAACATTTAGGCCTACACTTCAGTGTTACTAGATAATAAGTTTAGATAAGATAAGATAAGATAAGATAAGATGAACCTTTATTAAAATTCAGGTGTCAAAGCAGCAACATCAGCAAACAGAGTGAAACACAGGAGAGGTATAAAGGTATACAAAAATTGTAAAAACAATAATAGAGATATAAAAGATACAGAGTGAATGGGTGAACATAGTGTGTACAGTCCGTCAATAAATAAATGTAGTATGTACAATAAATAAATGTAATATGTGCAGTCCATAAAGTGGTATATAGGATGTATAGTGTAAAGTAAGTGTAAAGTGTGCCAGTGGTTAGAGTCCAAGACGGTTGCAGATATATGTGCGTGTTTAAAGTTCTTAAAGTCCTCATAGTTCTCATATGAGGGTCAGCCTTGGTTGTGGAGCCTGATGGCTATACCAGCATGAAGGACTGACCCAGGCGCTTTGTGTTGTGCCGAGGGGGGAATGTGCAAAGCAGAGGCTATTTCTGGCTAATAAACATTTAGGCTTACACATCAGTGTTACTAGATAATAAGTTTAGATAAGAGAGGGGAAATAAGAATATTCATTTTTAATAGTTTACAGGCCATCCATGAAGAGATGAGATCTTCCGTAGAATGTGATGATGCGGAGAGAAACGATCCCCCCTACTGTCTACATATCCTGCTCATCGCAAACATGTCTATCTCAAAATTAAAATCGAGTTTTATGTTTTTTTTCTCTTCAATTTTCCAAGGAGAATAATATTGTTTTTTTATTAAATTATATTGTAATTTTTTTATTTTTTTTATTTATTTGCACATATATAAAACTGCACAAAATCCAGTAAATAAAAAAACAACAACAAGAAATGTGTCAGGAGAGATCAAGAAGCCACAGGCTTATACAAAGGACCTCCCCCCCAACCCCAGGAGAAAAAAAAACAAAATAATGTAATTGTAATCACAAAAAGCGTAAGTGAAAAAATAATGTGCAAAGCAGAGGCTATTTCTGGATAATAAACATTTAGGCCTAACTAGGTAATACGTTTAGATAAGAGGGAAAATATTCATATTTATTTTTAATTTTAATAAAGAGCTGAGATGACTTGTCAAATTTACACTGGTTTACAGGCCATCCATGAAGAGATGAGATTGTCCTCTTTAAGCCTATGGGGGGCGCCTGTGTTTCAGGTTACTCTTCCTGACTGTCTCCACTAGTTGTGATGGGCAAGAACAGGTGCTGATTGGACATGACAGAGACATTTTGGAGGCCCATAAATCTGGATTCAAGAAAGAATGAGAGAGGGAGAGAGGTGGAGAGAGAGAGAAGGCATGCACTCTGCACTATTATATAGGCTACTCTCCAAAGTCCAGTTAGTAGAAAACAATCAATTCACTCTGCTGTACATTAGGCTACAAAAGTAAGAGTATTCACCTGTGTGAATAATGTTATAATCTTGCTGTGCCATCCAAAAGACCCACATTTTCTAAACTAGATAATTAAATTTGTTTTTTTGTACCAACAGACAACCATTACAGCTCATAAAGTCTCTTCAGGGCAGGTAAAGGGTTGTCCGCTATCGATCAGAGACAGTTGAGACGTGGGCACATACTGTAGTCACGGTCAGGTTCAGAATGTGACTTTGTCCTGATCCTGCCTGGAGCTCTGTCATGTAGGAAAAGCGTTGACTGGTGAAATCGGAGGCTTCCATATGGACACAGAGTTATCTGAGCTGTGACATTAAGAGTAGACTTCTGAGCGTGCCTGTAAACCGTGCCGTTTGACCCCAGAGGTGCTTTCTGAAGAAGTGTAATGCTCCTCGTGTTGTTCATTTACACACAGAAATTAAGGATCAAAGGAGCCCATTCTTCCAGACTTGTTCTACATTGCTACAACAGATGTCAGTGGTGACTTCTGCAGAGGTGACACCTGACCTGATATTTGTCTTACAGTAATACCAGGCTTAGCTATGCTGTCAGTTTGTGTTCCAGAAAGTTCCAGTAGCCTCCCGCCTGTTGACTGGCTGTGTTGACTCTCACACACACACACACTTGCACACGCTCACACACACAACCAAAAACAATCACTGACCTTCCAGTCCCCCATTACACCATTAGTGCTTATGATCAGAGCGGGCGGGTGGCGGCGGCCGCTTTGATGTCTCTCTGATACGACTCACCCCGCTGCAGCTGCTCTCAGCTCTATTTTGGGGAGGCTGCTGTGGGACCTCAGAACAGGGCTTCCTTAACACACACATACACACACACAATACATTCAAACACTCTTGTTGAGCCAAGTGATATCACCCATCCCTTTAACACATCAACTGTAACCTATACTCTCTCAGATCACACTTTCTTGCACACCCAGGCCATTCTGGAAATGGTGGGATGCAGCTAACTTGCTAGAAAAGGCACTTGTCCATCTTTATGCTCAATTAAATATTGGTGTTCGTTTGACATCTTACTAAGTCAAAGGTGCCACATCCGGCATGGTTTATATTCGTATAGGCCTTTGATTAAGAATGGTTATTATTTTATTCACTTAATTTATTGTAGAAGTTGAAAAAATGATTCTATTTCATTGTTATTTTATTAATCACTCATTTTATTGTATTTAAGTTGTATAATTTTATTTTATTGTTATTTTATTATCTAGATTTTACTTCACACTGTTTAACCACTATCACTGTTATTATAGCTTTTAATTCTATTTTATTACATTTTCATAATTTTATTGTTTTGCGTGCATTATTCTCAAATTCTCAAATTGTTAAATTGATGAAATGTTTTGTCTTTTCTGTTGTTTTCACGGTCCACACTTGTTCTGTCTTATTTTCGGCTTGTCAGCCATCTGTGAAGCACTTTGAATTGCACTAACCTATATGAAAGATGCTATACATATCAAGTTTGATTGATCAATAATATGTGGTTTAAACATTTCCCCCCTTTTTACTCACCATTAAAGATTAAAAGTTATGTTAAAGGTGGATATGGTACGGTAGGTAAGTAGACCTTATAATAATTTGACCAACATACCTCATTTTCCACTTCTGAATACCACCAGTTTCAATATGAGTCGGTCAAATGTCAATACATGGGATCATTTATGAACAGTACAATAGCTTAGTTGATGAGGCCCTGAATGAAACCAGGTCAGAATTTTAGTCATGATAGGGAAAGATGGGGGAGGAATGTCTTTGGGCATTTCTTCTCTGAAAAGAGGGTTGAGGCTTGTCACAATGAATTTGAGGGCGCTGCCCCTTTTGCCTGCAGCGAGTCACAGTGCCATGCAATTCTCATGTTGCTCCTAATCCCATGAACCTTTACTAGAGAGGAGCATCATCAGCAACCCATGGCACATCACAAACAATTATGTCTCATTGGACGAAAGGTAAAATGAGTATATGCAATAATATGTATTTATTTCAATACTGTTAAAAGAGCTCTGTTTATATTTTGTATAATGGCATTTGGTTCATATAGCGCCATCGACAAGAAAATCTGTGATAATGTGTCATAATATGAAATAAAGACAGATAGACTGGCTTTATTGCGTGATTTCTAGCTCAGACATGCTGAAGCGTATCAGCTCTCGTTGCTACCACAACACCACATACAGTAATATCACTTGGTGATAGTTCGAACACTGACTCACACGGCACACACACATCTGTCGTGTGCGATTCTTGGATGGACACAACGTCTGGCAAATTGTTAAATCATTCAATTCTTCAGGAATCTCATTACAAGCTGATGGTTGACAGAAAAGTGCTCACACAATGACAACTTAACAAAAAAAAAGTTATACCCTTGTTGTATATACCCAAACACAGTGCAGGTGGAGTCTCTTAATCGTGTGTTTCTAGGATAAATAGATGCACAGGTAGCAGAGCTGTTTACCAAACAGACATAGAGCCATAGAGAAAAGAGGCTTTTGTAGATTTTATCAAATATGTTTCTGAAAATTACAGCTACAGCAGCAGCAGTACTGACACAATGCGCTCTGAGTCACCCTAAGCAACATTATTATGATCGTCATTAACAGGGCACCCTGCAATACAATAAATATTCAAAGCCACCAACTTATGCAACCATTAAGACAAAGTGGATTGCTCATAATAAGTGAGTCACAAGCAGAGAATGATGCATGGGAAAAACATCTTCCAAAATCATAAAATGACCCTTTGCATGTTTGTTTTCTATGAAACAGTGCTAGTTTATTGTCCCTACTCCACACAGCATGAAGGCTTCAAATGGCATAACAGACAGTTAAGTGGACGTGACAACCATTTACTTTCAATGGCTTGAGGCTAATGCACTGTGTTGAGGCCTTGCTTGGCCTATGATAAAACCCTCATAGCTCACATGTCGTTAGATAAACAGGACATAATAAGGCATGCCTTATATATATGTTATGTGGGAACATTAGCATACGGCAAAAAAATAAAGTGCTGCATGTTTGCTTTATAATCGTTTACTTTAGATGACAGAGTGATAGCCTTATGGTTTCGTGACTGATGGAGTGATGCTAAGCTAAGCTAGCTATGCAAGGAATGGAAAGGGGATCTGCTTAATATGATGTCTGATGAGCAACAGTTTTTAAAAAAAACACCGGGCACCGATATCCCCTCACTGCTTACAAGCCTTAATCCAATTTTAGAAGCACAAGCAAGTTGCGAGTTAAATATACGCATGAGAATCTCTTGCTTTCATCTTAGTGGGTATATTCCAGACTTGTCTACTGTATGTCTGAGTCAATCCTTACAGACACAGATACATACAACTATGTTATAACACAGTATAACAGTTAAAGATGTTGACGAATAAATTTGTAAAGACTAAAAAATGTCCTTACATCTGCTCATAACTACATTATTTGGTGTTACAAGCGCATTTTTTTTATTATTAATACGGCCTTAAAGGTGCAATGTGTAAGATATGGCCAGAATTGTAGTTTAAAACATTCAAAAAAATGTACTAACATTATCAACATAATGTGAAGAGGTTACAGAGTTGACGTTATGTCAAAGACGTCTACTGTATGTATTGTGTTGTTGTTAGATATCTATTAAAATAGCATGCTAACCAGCTAGCCCCGGCCCGTCCTGTCTTGTAATAACACTTGAATTTTGTGTATTCTTGCACGGCTGTTAGTTGTTGTTGTTTTTTTATTATTATTATTATTTTTTATAACCAATGGCTGTAAATTAGATTGTATGGACCCAGTAGTAGAGGTGAAATGCTGACCCCTATTTCTTTGGAGTGGGTGGCTAAGCATTATACATTGCACCTTTAAAATGCTGAATAGGGGGGTTAATTTAAAGTGTCTATTTTTGCTAGTGATCTTGATTGGCTGAAAAAAAATCAGAATATTTCTCGCTATAGATTGTCACCTTTTGAGAGATTGTCATCTCTTAAATGTTTTATTATCAATACTTGAGAAAAAACATCAAAACATATTCAGTGGTCAATTATTGGTGTCCAAACTGATCACGTGATATGGAGGGCCACAAGTGTCATGGAAATGGTTATTAAGCATTTCATTGATTGATATTGTCCAATTGATGAAGATATTACAAATGAATTAATTAATCTCTAAATAAAGAGTCTAAATTAAGCACTTCATTAACTGATATTTAAAATAGGGAATAAAAAGATAAAAAATATTTAAAGAATTTACAAATGAATATATTAGTCCATTGATGAATTGATTCAATTAAAAAGAGGTTTATAAAAAACATTAAAACAATCAATGACTATTTGCATGACATCTTTGGTCCTCCATACCGCATCTCTAAATTTTACTTTTTTCTTCTGCCAAATGAACCTTGCTGTGAAAACTTGAGAACAATTTACGGTGGCTGGTTAGATAACCAGGTGGCAAGTAGGAAGCTTTGAACAGGCCAAGGTCAGCGCGACCAAACTAAAAAACATGTGACATACCTGCCATGGTCAAGGTTGGCACGTGTCACAGTCCTGCTGCAATTAATTCATAATATGGAGTCTCTTCCCCATAGAGTAGATGGTACATCCGCCATTGCTGAATATAAAGATGATTGTAGATTCCTCGTCAGGATCATAGCTGTCAATGGAATTTGTTAAATGGCTTCTATGAAGGTACGATACGCTTATAAGGTTTTGGTTTATATTCGTCCAGGACTGCTTGTGCAATCAAATCTTGTCCAGCATGCTGTGCCATATCAGAATAGTAACAGAGATATTCTATACTATTACTGACAAGTTCGGCTTCACATAGGAGGTTTTAAGTGCCAGGATTTAACACTCTTCTGAATATTCCCTCAGAGGCAAAACGTCTGATGCTATAATTGTCAGTAGCAATAGTGACTCCTGATATTCTAACCTGTGTAAACAAAATGCAACTATGATAAACAAATAGCAATATAAGGGAGTTATAGGAACTGAAATTTACTGCGAAACTCAATCATCTCCAAAATTTACACCATAAAACAGGCTGAGATGAGTAAACTTTTTCGTCAGGCGTCAGGGCAGAGGGCACAGCAAGTGCAAGACACGGCGTTGCTGATTCCAGACAGGTGCCATTGCTGGTGTAACACTACACTAATCCAAGGCTGATCAGCAGTGGAAACAGTACAATCTGACCCGAGACAAACTGGGGCACCTGCCTGCGCTCACACACCGCTAATGCGAGACCCCGACGAAGACACTTTGATTTCATGCCTACTCTTTTCCCCCCGGATCTCATTATGAGAAGGTCATCATGAGGCCACCATTGCTGGGAGGCTAGAGACGACGAACCTCCGCGATACATTGAAGTGAACATGGGACTGGAATTGGAAACATTCTCATAAGACAAGTGGGAATCCCTGCATCCATCAATTCAAATCCATCTGTAGATTTTTTTGCATATTATATTTTGTGCTGTATTGTGTTTTTCAGCAGTATCAAAAATATCAGAAACAAGCGAAATGTAGTTTAACAAGGCATAACATCTTTATTGTTATACACATAACTTCATCTCCAAAGACTTTGCACAAATCAGTGGGGTCACATGAACCTTGAGATATCAAAAGTCTCCCGCAGTTCCTCGTCATATCCTAACATACTCAAACAAGTACATCTGCCTTTCACATCCCCAAATGGTACATACAGTACAACCAATTAGAAATAAAGTATTTTTTTTTCTCCACTGTCAAACATTATCATATGTGCATTACATTACCAATTACAAACAAGTTATATTCATTGTCAAAATACAGGTGTGCAAATTGTTAGAAAAATACCAACTCATATACCAGATTCTGGATTGTGCTCTGTAAAAATCCTTACAAATAGTATATAATAATCTATATATAAATGACTCCGACATGCAATGTTGCATTTCAAAAAATATCCCATAAACAGGCTGATCTGTTAAACCCTCCGAAACACCGGTCTTCACCATGCTCACGTGAAGACAGTTAAAACAAGAAAAGAGGGTGTAGCAAAGAAAGGGTTATTTAATGCTCACATTTTTAATATAACATTTTTTAATAATCTAGTGTCTTGGTCTGCATTTATATTGTCTATTCCACAATTTGAATATATTTAAATAGTTAGTTATGTGGAAACAGTTTGCAAACATCTAACAGACTGAAGCATTCTCCAGATGCAACGTGCTGCTCATTGTGTAACATCAGTTGAAACTGAATTGCAGAAAAGAAAACCTAGCCATATTAAAGCCCTTTTTTTATGATGACCAATGTTCACAAACACATCAGTTGTACATTGAATAAATAATTAACCTCGGTAGTGATGACAGTAAATGCCAACCACATAAATAACCACTTTTTAAATCAAAGAAACTCATGCCATACCTGCAACAAAGACTACAAACAGCTACGATGAGGCAAGCATGATTCAGGTGATGACAACAGTCAAAGTATCCCCCACACGACAAAGTTAAGACAAGGATGGCATCTCTTCCCCTCCCCCCCTTCCTCATCTTTATCTGAGGTAAACAGTAGTACTGTTAAAGACTTTTAAAGGCATCTCTCCATCTCCCTGGTGCCACATTCCCCATGGCCTCAACCTGAATAAATTCAACATCCACCGTTCAACAAGCACGCAAGCACTGCCGGGCCTACAGGAGCAGCTGCGTGAACTGCATCTTTGCATTTTTAGTGGTATTCTGAAACATTGAAAGCAAAGAATAGAAGGAAGGAAGTCAAGCATTGACGTGCAATGAAATTATTTTCCTTCCGATTTAATAAATAACATAAGACATTTGTTACGTCACTCTCACAGAGCTAGGTAGCTTTTAAAGTGTGAACCTCCTTCCTAAACACACGATGCCGGCTGTTAAGCGACAACCTCTCTCCAAACCAGTCGATTCAAATTATGAGAGTCTGACAAAATAAACGGAACATAGGATTTTATTATAATGGTACACCCCACCCTGCCCCTTTTTTTTTTGGCAAAATATACTATAAGCTTTTCTTTGAAAAAATAAAACATATTGCACTTTCAGTAACATGAATGTGTAATGTCAAATTACAACTCAATTGTTAGAAATGAGTAAAATTTCAAAATAAAAAGGTAAAACTTTCAAAAAATAAAAAGGGAAAACAAATGTATTTACTCATTTTGAGAGGAGAAGAAATTTCCTTTTCAACTACAAGCATATGACTGCAGGTAACCAACATTCAGAGAACGACGACGAACAAAAAATAAAACAGAAAACAAACAAAAAGGTTAAAACTGTACCATGCATGGGGAGTGTTTCAGAGCAGTGTGTCCTGGGTTACAATGGACGGAGCTCGAGAAAGCTGCGGTGATGATTGGGTAAACAGAGTAAGACTGGCTAGTGACCGTGCAAGCACTGACTGCTGCTGGCAACGGCCGTGCCCAGTTTCCTGTGTCCCAGAGTGGTGTGAACCCCAGGAAACGCTCCGAACACCCGAGCACGCTCCCGCTGCGACTGTTCTCCCTCCCCTCCCCGGCCGCCGGGCTCACATCTCCCCATCAAAACGTCAGATGGCAAAATAGAAAGGCAGCTGTTTGCTCCCGTCATCTAAAAGTGCATCTCCACACTCTTCCAGCGAAGTCCGTCAGCCCGCCGCTATCTCTGCCAAGGCAGCGGGCTACAGAGACCAGTGCTTGGATCAGCACACGTGTGGGTTTCAATTACTTCTTTTTTCAGACTGTGTATGTTTGGTTGCGTTTTTAAACTTTTTTTTTTATATCTCACTAGACACGACATTTCACCTCAGCTTTCAGAGAAGCCAAAGGAGTGCTAATTCACAGGGCTGGGCCTAAAGAAGGCCCATGACAGGTTGGTGGTAGCGATGCCTTCCTCCTGATTCTCTTCGGTGCTGCGCTGATTCCTAAACACCTACGGCCGCCCCCGTGTCTCACTGGCGCCATTTTCATTTTTCAAGGCCGGCGATGCAACTGTACCGGTTGCCATGGTTTCACTGCAACATAAAATATGTTTGTTAGGATTTAATTGGCTGCTTGCACACACAAGACATGGAGTATAGAAAAGGCAGATTCATCTTAATTCATCTGCTACTTATTCATTTTTGTCTAAGAAAATAAATGAACTTACCTGAGAAACAGCATCATCATGTCAGAAAATGGACAAATATAATTGCAAGGCCAATATTCAGCAGCATTACCATAGCAACAAGGATCGAGTTAGGACCCTGCAAAAAAAATTACATTATGATAAAGATCAGATATTACATAATAATCTACAACAACAATCAAATGGTATGTACTGCCATATCTTCACATAACAAAGATATTAGGAATGTTATTAAGAATCATTTGAATAGAAAGTATTAATGGAGTACTGTACATTTTGGGAAATATGCTCATTTGCTTTCTTGTCAAAGTTAGATGGGAAAATTGATACCACTCTCATGTCTGTATATGAAGCTATAGCCAGTAGCCAGTTAGCTTAGTTTAACACAAAGACTGGAAACAGGGGGAAACACCAAGCCTGGCTCTGTCCAAAGGTAACAAAATCTGCCTGCACGCTTTAATCACACTTGCAACTGGGACCAATTGTCAGGCAACCAGAGGACACTCCAGTAAGTTATTGGTCCTTACTCGTCCAAAATATCAATTGTTATTTTTCTACTTCAGATTTTGTATGGATTAAACAAACAAGATATAGTCTGTTAAGTTGTGATTTTAGCTTCATATTTTCCATTAAGACATAAGAGTGACATATCAATCTTCTCATCTAACTCTCGGCAAGACAGCGCATAACGTATTTCCCAAAATGTAAAACTATTCCTTCAAAAACACCTTTTTCCTATCCTACCACTGATACTTACTGTTTCTGCCATGCCTTCTGCACTCTCCATACTGCCTTTCTTTGCGTCTGCGAGGCTCTTTGGCTTTAGGGAATCCTGCTTCCTGAGTTTCGGATCGCTCTTGCTCTCCCGTAAGGAGGCTGGCTTAGGAGTGGGGAGACTATAGGATTTAGGGGGTTGTGGGGGCATACGTGCCAGGTCCAGGATACTAGGCTCTTCTTCTATATCCTCCTCAGGGTCCGGGGGTGGTTGGACCCTTGTAGGGGCCTTGACGTAGTAACTGTGGTACTCGGTGTGGAGCTCGCCATTGACTGGAACTGCAGGAGGCTGTGGAGGATGAGGAGCAGGTGCCGCGGTAGGCTGCTGAATTTTAGCGGGTTTAGGCGGAGCCTCGACGTGCACATGAGAACCTTTGGGGCCATCAGTGACGGACGGCCTCTCCTCTTTGCTTATCTTTCTATTAGACCGCTCGTCCTTGCTGGTCTTATGACTTGACTTCTCCTCTTTGCTCGTCTTGCGGGAAGGCTTTTCCTCTTTACTGGTTTTACGGCTGGTGCTGTTGGCGAGCTGACCTTTCTTCTTGCTGCTGGAGTGAGGCGAAGGGGGAGGCGTGGCTACAGGGCTGGTCGCAGGGGAGCGGGGAGGAGTGGTACCTTTGCGGTAAAAGTGGGGAGAATTTCCCTCGGAGTTGTCCTTCTTTTCAACAGGGACCTCTTTAATCTCCACAGGCTCCTTCACCGGTTGTTTTAAGTAGTCAGGTCCTGCAGAGGTGAGAGAGGTGACACACATTAACATGACATTTCTGCAGCTCTTAATTTGCCATCCATCCTGACTGAATGGAGAGTTCCACTGCCACAGCTAGCTTTAAATCGGAGCCAGCCCTAAGCACAGTTTAACTTTCAATTAAAATATTCATGAATCAACATTATATATGCAATCATTCTGCAAGGACTGGGGGAGACAGGGGGAAAAAAGACTGATTAATGCAGGGTCACAAACACCATTTCACAAAGGAAGCCTCCTCTGCAGGCTCATCTTTCTCATCAGCCATTCTCTTTTATCAGTATGTTGTGTTCCTGGAAAGGCCCTTGTCACATCAGTTCTCAGCATCCAACCAACACGGCTGTACAGATAAAGAAGGATAAGCTGCAGTGATGTCTCTTTTTTGTCTGGGGAAGCTCATACTGTTGGAGTTTAAGGCCTGAGGTCCTGGGTTATTGGACACAGATAGTCTAATGATACTAAAGGCACACTCCTCTTTTATCTATATGTTTTGAATTTCCATTAAGGACATCACGTCCTCTAATGTGTGGACAAAAGGGCCTGAATCTGAATGTAAATGCCTTTTTGCATGCGAGAAAAATTACACTTTATCTGTCCCTTTGTTCTGTACTGAATTAATATTTATTAGAGACATCGGGCTCTTTGTTTGCCTGTTTTTTTTTCTCACTTCGCCTAAATTAGACGGTGTCAGAGTGACTAAGAGAGGGACAATGCCGCTTTGTTTGAAGCGCATCAGATGGCATGAGAAGAGAAGGATCCTCCGCATCCCGTATAGCCAATTTGAAATAGAGAGAAATAAACCTAGAAATTATATAGACAATCTTTTTGATATTTTCAAGTAGAAGAAAAGACTGTTTTGCTTGTTTTTCACTCCTAATCAACCCCACCAGATACTATATACTGAGTCAGTGTGAGGTGATTCTAATGTGTTCATGTTGGTTCAGAATTATTGCATTTAAGAACGGGATAATCTCAGAGATCAATAAAAAAAGATGCCTCGTATATGCATGCCATCTATTAAAGAGGACTTTATTATTATGCTTTTGTGCTTTTTCTGTTTCCTTTAGTGAGTTATATTTTTATGCATGTAAAAGGTCTGCAAAGTTACAAAGCCCTAAGTCAATGCATAAGGTAGTTACTCTCCTCCACAGAAACACTGCTCCTGAACTGCCTGAAACGCCTCGCCTTTTCTCCCGTAACATGGTGATGTCACCAAGTAACACATTTGCCTAGTGGCTAGTTTGGCACGCCCTCAAACAAAGCTAGTTAGAGTGGAGCTGGAGCAGAGCAAGCCCAGGAAGAGCGCCAGGTTTTGAAGCAAATTTTCGTAGTGGCCAAACCATGGAATTACAACTTCCGTGTCCGTCACGTGATGCCATTGGGCCCAAAAATACTTTTTCCCATAGACTAACATTAGGGAAAGAGACATCTGTAACTCAGCGCAGATACATATTTTTTAGGTAAATCAACTTCCTAGTACGAACACTTGAACAGCCCTTGTTAAAACCATTAGGTCCTAAAAGTTGTAAAATGCACTAATAGCTGGCTGGAGCTCAAACAGAGCGTTTCATACAGAGGGTGAAGCAGCACAGCCGCTATGAGAAAAATAAAGCGATTTTTGAACATTAAAGTGTGTAAACATTTTCTAGTTGAACCCAAAATACAAGTATGCACCTGAAAAATAAGCATAATAGGTCCTCTCTAAGTTTGCGCACTGTAATTCAAAGGAAAATAATTCATATTGTTTTAGCTTTGACTCGCATCGCCCTCCAGGAACAATTATGTAAACATCAAATCCAGATAGGGAACAAGTGTATCCAATCCCATATCAGCGTAAACGGCCTTATTGCAGAATCTTTTGGGCCTCGGTACTCATAAGCCCAAAGTATTTTTCAGCTGCATGGCATTCCTGATTTGTTTCATAACCGCCACAACCAATAAGACCCACTACAAAGAGACTGGGGGGACATTTGAACATCTGCAGGGCTTAATATATCCTCAAGCTTAATTTCACACCATAACTCAATAAGAGTTAGGGCTTCATGGGCGGGCCTGAGCAGTTTCCCCCTGTTTGGGGACAGATTCCTGCGAGGGATTCCAGGCATTTTCTGAATGGTTGTCGACACTAAAATGACTCCCAGACTCACACTCACATAGAAGTGCAACACCGGCAGTCATTAAGAACGATTTCCACTACACTTCTGAAGCCATGCTGGATTTCAAAATATGCTGATCATGCCTTTTTGTATGTGTTTCAACACTAGAAAGCTGAAGAATCTTTTGGAATTTTGTAAATTGATTGATCTGATTACTTGTGGTTGTTTTTGTAGATACTTTAGCATGTTGTGGATCTTGTTGTGATGAGTGAGTGAAGATTTATTAGATGTACTCTACCAAGGAATCCTGCCAGGTCAGCTGGAACATGTACTAGGACTCAATTACTCAAATGCCCCTGGTGTTTCTTTCATCTGAGCATTGATCAGCTGGTCTGAGTCTGCAGCCTTCCAAAGAGGGTCATTAAAATGGGCCATGGTATTAGTCATGACCGAGACAAAAATATGCAACTCAGTAAGCACAAATAAAAATTTGAATTACAGGATTTTTTTCTCGCAGATTTGTGCATTTTTGTACTGTAATATGTACTGTGTCTTTTTACCTCATCATTGTCTCTTTGAGGTTATTAGAATACAAGCTTTAGTTTAACCCTCATCCTATCAACATATTTAACATACAAGGACTACCGGCTGGGGTCCCTGGGGACCCAAGAATAAACTACTGTAAGAAACAACCATCAGAGCAAAATGTTAACTTATTTCTTCTCAGAACATTATTAGTTATGTAATTAATGTAAAAAATAGACAGAGCATGAGTAAATCTGTGTCTGCTGCATCTGTATCTGTCTCCTTCAAAATGACTGACAGAGGGCCCCTTCCTCCCTGATAGTGTGTGATATACTTTAAATTAAGAACTATGGCAAAGATTTTGCTATACTGGACCTAGTTGTTCGCTATACTCGACACAGTGGGTCACGTTTAACACATACAAATCTTGAGAACCTCCATATCACCAGACATACATTTTTTTTGTGACTATCCAGTCGCTTGCTTGCTCGACCCGGTCAGTTGCTATACTCGACCCAGTCGGCCGCTATGCTTGACCCAGTCAGTCGCTATGCTCGACCCGGTCGGTATGCTCGACCCGGTCGGTCGCTATGCTCGACCCAGACGGCCGCTGTGCTTGACCCAGTCAGTCGCTATACTCAACCAATTCGGCCCCTCGTTCGTCCCAGTCGGTCGCTATGCTCTACCCGATCGGTTGCTATTCTCGAGCTGGTCGGCGGTTATTCTCGCCCCGGTCACCCGCTATACTTGACCCGGTCGCCCGCTATTCTCGACCCGGTCGGCGGTTATTCTCGCCCCGGTCACCCGCTATACTTGACCCGGTCGCCCGCTATTCTCGACCCGGTCTCCCGCTATACTCGAAACTAGATCTATTTCAGCATTCAGCATCTGATTGAAGGGCCCGGCATGCTCCAATGTTTCCTTAGAGTTGTTTTGTAGCATGTCAGCGGAGAAAAACTAAATTGATGATATGTAAAACATTGTCATCGTGTGAGACATATGCTTGAATACAAAAAGCGCCATCACCTGTCAAAATGCCATGTTTAACCCTCATCCTACCAACCTAATTAACATACAAGGACTACCAACAAACCTATAATTGATTGACAAAGTCATGAAAAGTGATAGAATAAAGCACCTGTGAGATATGACAAAAAGTACCTCCGGGGTCTGCCGGGACCCCAGTCGGCAGGATGAGGGTTAAGCTGTGGTTGCCAGTTTGCTTCATATTAATCCACAGCACATTTTCTGCTCCAGTGCACTCTTGGCAAAACACACGCGCTGACACACACGATCATATACTTTCAGAAAAACACAACGGATCGGCTGTTTAAGACCCAGCCTAACCTCTACTGACCTGAATATGAGATGAACAGCAGTAGCGTCAGTATGAGTGCTCATGCATGGATGTGTGTAAGGGGGGAGGAGGACATACAGTATTTGCGGTTATCACATCTGTTGCCATTGTGAACCATTCTGGGTTCAACGGACGGGACAGTAGAATAATAATCTGGTGTGATGAACCCCAGAGTTGAAAGGGAATTCAGCCACTTTGACCTGAAAGGAAATATCTATTTTCACCATTTGAATGTTGTTTTGCATGACAATCAAACACTGACCCAAGGCTGTTGCTACTATGAATGATGCCTTTACATCTTTGTCAGATGCACAGAGCAGCCAACAGGGACAGAAATATACTGTACATTTCCTAGGGCAAACTATTTGCTTAAGTGTGTCAATTGTGTCTATATGTCAAACATAATAGCATGTCTTCTGAGTGGTAGTGAAGGGCATTTTCCAGGTTTGTGTTCTTTGCTTATGATGCATTTGGTTATATGTTTTATTCTATTCACATTCTAATACTGCGTTATACTGTATATGTATTAGTCTGTTCTGTGGGTTGTGATCTCAGCATGTTCTCTACACTTTTATATTTAATATTCATGACTCAATTTGTAGCTTTTTAGATTATCTTTCTTCCTCCTACTCACACTGGCAGATGGGCAGGGGGAGCCATGTCATTGTTACAGGGTGCGTTTGCATGCACACTAGTGTGGTGATTATAAGGCTCAAAACTGGGCATGCGAACGCACTCAATTACATCTGCATTCATACACACACATGCAAATAAAGTATGCCCCTTTGTCTGTGGCTACTGGCTGAGTGTAATCGCTGTCTTCCTGTGCTTTGTTTGTAAGTGGCCACATGCAAAGAAGAACATGGAAGTGCCTCACGTTCACATGGACTGACATGTGACTGATGGAAGACACCACATGAAAAGAGTCAACTCCGGACGAGTGAACAAAAATGGACTTTATGGATCCAAATGCATCCCCATATTTGGGAACCATTTTTACAACAAATGTTTGATGCATGTTTCTTGGAAGTTTGCCTTTCAAACTATTTTTATCCACTTTTTTCCAAAAAACTCTTTCTTAAAATAACTCGGTAACACTTTATTATTACCATCATAAATAAATGGTAAATTGATAGTTAATTAAACTTAAGTTAATAGTTACTTTTCTATTAACTAACAATGATATGATCATTAGTAATATTTACTAATTATTAGTAATGCTGCAATTTTAGTTATTTTAACAGTTACATACATACATACATACAAATTTGATATATTATATCAAGTATTTGTTAATGATTACCAAATGAATTGTAAATCTTTAAGAAACTGCTTGTAAAACATCTAACATAGATATTTGTAACACGTTGTTAATAATTAATAATTGGTTTGTAAACCGTCTAAAAACATTATTTGGATGGCTATTATAAAGTTGCAACTGGTGATTATAATACCTTCTTAAATGGTTAATAAATATGTTGTGAAGCATCTCTAAAAAAATATTCAGATAGATAGTTAATACTTTGTCAATGCTTAATATTTGGTTTCTGGGCCATTTTCTGGGATTTATAAATGATTTCTCAACAGTTTACAAATCATTTGGTAATCATTAACAAAAACATAAAATAGTATATAAAATTATAGTGTATGCAACAATAAACTGTTAAAAAATACTTAACTAATGTAATCAGAATATAATTCATCTCTTATCAGCTATGATACAATATATAATTTATAAACTAATTATTTCATACACAAACTAATGATTAAATAACAGAAACTATAGTACTACTAATAATTAGTAAACATTATTAATTATCATTTAATTGGTTGTTAACAGTAAAATAACCATTAACTAAAGTGTATTGACTATCAATTTACCATTTATAGATGGTGGTTATTATAAAGTCTTGCCAATATTTAATATGTTTTATCCTTGAAAGAAGTTGCTGCATAACTTTGAACTTCGGCTGAACTACCGTGTTGAAACTCCACAACACCTGCTGCCGTGAATATAAAGCAGCACCTGCTCATGTCTGGTTTACAGCCCTGACAGGTCCAGGCTTTTATGGTTCCACCTGGTCCAAGTGTACCTTGACTGGGTCAAACAGGGCAAAGTGGGATCCCTGCCGCCCCCTCCCACCTCCCACCTCCCACCCCCCTGCTGAAGGAAGGGACAGCTGCTCTGCGTCAGCCCTGGAGAGGGGCGAGCGGCGGGCCGAGCTCCTCTCAGTGCATAAGGATTTCAGCTATGTCTCCATTAGACCCCAGCGGGCACACATCGGCACCGAATATAGCCCAATTAACGTCACGCCACAGACCACGCCCAGCTAACCCCTCCTGGGCGCTGTGTGCGAACCAATCATAAAGGTCAGGGTCCTATTCCCTGTGACCCTCTCTTCCCTTTTGAAGTACACACTCCACAATCTGGGTGATAATCTGCTATGAGTCTGAAATGCCAATTACAAACAACAAGGGGTTTAGGCCCCTGGTTGTTACCCTGGAGGATTTATTAGAAGCTGTGGGATGGGGGTAAGTGAGAATATTTCCACTGTGGAGGTAGACATTGAGGAAGCAAAGCAGATTAGTTTGGGAAAGTCACACAAGTTCCGTCTAACGGTACTCCGATTGCGTGGTTTTGTCTCACTGTAACATTGCAAATAGGGAAACGGTTTACACTCAAACATGATATAACCTGCCAAAAGACAAACCAGCAGCAAACCTAAAAGTAGGCCATTCAAGATTCCCCAAACTGCTGTTATATTCTAATTTATAGAATAACTTATAAAGACTTTCATGATCTAGAAATGCTTTTTTTTGGAGGTGCCTGTCTGGCTTTCGGCTGGGCTTACCAGACATGCTTACGTAATCGAACGTTTAAAACGCTGCGGCTCAGATGTCGCCCCACGCTGCACATTATTATGACATCGCCTGCTTTCTCATTCATGATCTGACTTATAAGGCAAGGACACTCTCTGCGCAGACTTGTGAACACAGAGATCACCCCGGCCTTGCCAAGCATGATCACCGTTTTCCACAACACAACACAACACAACACAATACGCAGGATGTCTCTGGCCCTTGGGCTGGCCATTTCTGCGGCTTAGTGGGGGGACATGCTTGAATGGGTCCCATTGTCAATCTATGTGTCACCCACTATTTTGTGGTGGCTTCTGGCAAGGGCCCAAGGTCGGCTAGCTCATAGGCCTAAATATATTACAAACAGTGGAAGAGGCAAGGCTATAGATCTTACACTGTAAATAAAAATAAACAAAAAAAGGTGTGACATGGCACTTCTGGCACTTCCATCCATCCAAATTATGGCTATAGAACAATGTCAAATTAATTCAATGTAGAATTTTTAGGGCTGTCAATCGATTAAAATTTTGAATCGTGATTAATCGCATGGTTGTCCATAGTTAATCGCGAGTAATCGCAAATTAATCACACATTTTTTATCTGTTCAAAATGTACCTTAAAGGGAGATTTGACAAGTATTTAATAATGTTATCAACATGGGAGTGGGCAAATTTGATTGCGTTATGCAAATGTATGTATATATGTATTATTGGAAAACAATTAACAACACAAAACAATGACAAATATTGTCCAGAAACCCTCACAGGTACTGCATTTAACATAAAAAAAAAAAGCTCAAATCATAACATGGCAAACTCGAGCCTAACAGGCAACAACAGCTGTCACTGTGTCAGTGTGCTGACTTGACTATGACTTGCCCCAAACAGCATGTGATTATCATAAAGTGGGCATGTATGTAAAGGGGAGACTCGTGGGTACCTACAGAACCCATTTTCATTCACATATCTTGAGGTCAGAGGTCAAGCCGGTTTTTCCTTGCCAAAATTTAGTGTAAGTTTATAGCATTAGTTAGCCTCCTTCGCAACAAGCTAGTATGACATGGTTGGTACCAATGGATCCCTTAAGTTGTTTAGTTTCATATGATGCCAGTATCTTCACTATACCTTTAAAGCTGAGCCCGCTACAACCTAAAAATCGCAAGTCGCATTAATGCGTTAAAGAAATTAGTGGCCTTAAAACAAATTTGTGTTAACGCATTATTATTGCGTTAACTTTGACAGCCCTTTTTTTTTTCTTAAACTTATAACCAAATACTGGCTTATTCGGTTAGTAGATGAATGCTTGCTGAAGGTTTTTTTTTTTCAATTATTTCTCCAAAAGTGACATGTTAAATTCAAGTAAAGACAAAAAATGGTCTAAATCTGCTCTCAGAAAATACAGGAATAAAAAGGGAAAAAATAAGGTAACATTAAAAAACTCAATTTGGATTCATCTTTTTATGATGTTGCCCTCTTCGTGCGTTTGTGTCCCACCTCTGACCCCATCTCTTCGACCAAAAAGGATTTATACCCCTCACTATTTGGGTAGTATTATATGTCCTTGTAAAACTCGGCTTACCTTGTAAATGAACTAAACAGAGTTGAGTCGACACCCTACCCTGTGAGCTGCTGTATAGTATGGCAGTGTGCCTGTTAAACCTCCAAGCAGAGGAAAGATGAGATCTACTTGGTATTGGGAGCATTGGGTTTCCTTGACCTCGGTGCACATACTGTACCTGTAAGACATCTCCACTAAAGCACATGTCTAATATGATCTGCAAAACTAAAAGAACAGAAAACATTTTGTCTTTCTCACTTTTTTTGGCAGAGTTTACAGCTGCAAATTTTAGCGAGTATCTCCGAGCTGTTACAAAAGGCCTTTGAGAGCAAGGACGACGAGGCTTCCTTCCAGAATACAGTACGCTGCTCCAAGCAGCACATACACAGGCCCCCATTGTGGTGTTGGAAGTCATCCTCAATACCTCTCTAGTCTTCGATTACAGCCCTGGAACAGCAAACCCTATGCTTTTGTGCACCCACAACAAGCTCATTACCGATTCAAGCGGAGCCTGTGTAAA
The DNA here is from genome assembly GCA_916700685.1 of Adelosebastes latens. Taxonomy (NCBI): domain Eukaryota; kingdom Metazoa; phylum Chordata; class Actinopteri; order Perciformes; family Sebastidae; genus Adelosebastes; species Adelosebastes latens. The sequence continues at coordinate 30,125 of CAKAKR010064944.1, read as the reverse complement.
CAACTCTAAAACTGTGCAAACATCATTATTCATACAAAGTGCCCAACCTCTTAGCAGTTACCCAATTCCTAAAAACATGGTTTGAATGGACAAATTGGTTGCTCGAGGAGGGTGTAGCTAAAAACAGGGATGGTGGAGGTTTCAGAATAGCTTGGCTGGGAAAATGTCCAACTGACGGGGCTGAACCACTCATGTGTTGAAGGGTCACTTTGGTATTTTTCAACCTGGACCCTATCTCCCATGTTTTTGTCTAACTGACTAATAGCGACAACAATTTCTGAAATTGGTCCAGTATTGAGGGAGAGTTCTGTAGATGACAGCTGCTCATGGGCTGCAATTTGGTGCTATTGGGGCAAGCTGGTGCCGTCATTTATGTCCACTAAAAGTGCTTGTTTTTGCCATGACAGACTCTGATTGTTATTATAAGTGTCTGACGTTATGGAAAGAGTCTCGTTCTGAAATCTTGCCAGGTGAACAGTGGAATACATTCATGGTGGAAAGTTTGTTGTGTTGGAGTACAGAAAGCGTAGCTTAGTGTTATCCAAAAGATTTTCAATGTCATGGCTGAATATTTAGATGATTTCAACAATGGGGACGAGGTCTTTGAATTCGATGGCCGCCCGTATTTATTTGAGCCAGAGTATACAGACATTAAGATTTCACAAGGTGACTTCTCCTTGAGCGGGACTTGGACACAATAACAAACAGACCGGATCGAGCGAAAGGTAAGAAAAAGGTTTTATTTCTCTGTAGGGTCCTTTCCACAATGTTGTCACTTATAATAACAATCTGAGCCTGTCAGTGGCAAAAACAAGCACTTTTAGTGAACGTAACGTAACGCTGTTCACTTGCCCTCACAGCTCGTTACAGCGTTATCCCTCAATACTGGACCAATTTCAGAAATTGTTGTCCCCATTAGTCACTTAGACACAAAAACATGGGGAATAGGGTCCAGGTTGAAAAATACTTAAATTACCCTTTAAAGCCCCACTCAAGGCTTCTGTGACAATCTCAGCAAGGACTGAAACTCCATCTCTGGGGCGGTCATGTGTTGTCTAAAATGTCTGAAAACCTTGTGCAAAACCTTGTTTGCATGTCAGCCAAAGGTTTATGGAAATTTAGCCGCTTGAAATATAGTCAAAGTATCGTATTTCATCACACATCTGACCTCCCTAACCCCTCAGTGCACCTGCAGTCCTTCATCAGTCAGTCATTCAGACAGTGGGAAAGTATCTAGAGAAACTTAAGACATGTATCCCTGCTAAGACTGTTTGATGACCACACAAAGAACACACTTTAAAATATCAGACGTGTGTTATGTATGAAGGCTTGTTGTTAAGGGTTACCTGGTTGGTAGAAGTTGGGGGAGAGCTCCCTAGCAACCGCCCTGGCAATTTCTGAGTCGTGCACAGCAGAGATGGCAGCCTGGTCTGCAGCCTCGCTTTTTGTCCTGGCATGGGCCGTTCTGGAAAAAAACACAAAACAGAGACAATATTAGAGTTGCACGGTAACTCTGGTAACTCTACATAGAAACATACACAAACAAACAAACATTTTACAGGTCGGTGTGACTGTGTCTGCATGCTACTATGTCATCCATGACACTTACATCATCATAAGCTTCCCTTTACTATCTTTTTCTCTTTCTTGCTCCTCCTCTCTGACCTTCCTTCCCCCCCTCTTTCGCCTCATCTTTGAGCTGTATCACTCAGCCTGTCCCCTCTTGGGGATAACATAACACCTCCCTCCCTCGTGCTTCTATCTCAAATCCAAATCCTGATTTTCCAAATGGAGCGCAGCCACATCCAAGCAAGACCTTAATCCAGTCTGGAGCACTGCACTGCTGCTGGACCACACGGGAGCAGTGCCCAGCACGCACGCACGCACAGCGCCCACACGCACACACGCACGCACGCACACACACATATCACACAGCACGCACGCACACACACATATCATATATCATATCATATTACATCATATCGTATTGTATATCATATCATATTATATATTGAATCGTATGGTATATCGTATGGTATATCGTATCCTATGGTATATCGTACCGTATATCATATCGTATCATATATCATCGTATCATGTATTTTATCGTATATTGTATCATATATTGTATCATATCATATCATATCATATTGTATATCGTACCATATATCGTATTGTATATCGTATCGTATTGTATCGTGTTGTATCGTATATCGTATCATATCATATCATATCATATCATATCATATCATATCGTATATTGTATCATATCATATTGTGTATTAACAGCAGGTGGCTTAGGTTTGAATCCCATGCCAGTCAGCAGCAAACACATCCTGACTGAGGTGACTGATTAGGTATAAAGCTAATTACATTAATAACTACAAATACAAATTCTACAAAATTTCAAAAATCTTGGGAACCCTAAGGAAGGTGTTTTCAACCCTACTCTATAAACCTTCATCTACAGTGAGCCTTAAAAAAAAGATACTGTAATGAAAACAATATGTAGCAGTGCATTAACACCAGCATGAGAAAAGCCTGCATCCACATCTACTACTACACTACGCTGATGCTCAAAAACCAAAAGGCAGAAGAGTAATACGTTCTGGAATCAATGTGAGCTTAGCATTAGCACTGAGAGGTATTATGGGAGCATAGCATGGTGAGACAGACAGAGGCCCGGGGGTGACCTGCTTAACAAATCCCTTGAAAACTCCACCGAAAGATACCGTACAAGTAAACACGCTCGTGCACATGCAAACAGAGACATGGAAGGACGTACGCACTAGTGGCAAAGATGATAACCACTGCTACCACCAGGCTCCCTTTAAAAAAGGCCTAATTATGCAACAATATGAAATGCATAAAGCCAGAGGATCAGTACAGTCATTTACTGTATGAACAGCGAGTGGAACTCTTACACGATACATGACAGTGCAACATGGGATGCAAGGATCCAGATGGGCTGTCCAAGTATCACTGTAAGTATTGACAGCTGTGCCTTGTGCCCTGCTTAACCCCATCCTCATCCATCTTCCTCTCCCTCTTTCTTTCACCATGCATCCCTTCTCTCTTTCAATCAATGCTCCTGTTTTTTTTTTTTCGATCCTTCTTCATCCGTCTATTGACGCTGCATCCCCTCATCCTCATTCCTCCCACTCCCTCCCTCTGTCTTTCTGTCGGAGTGACCCCAACGGACAGATGTCTCTATTTCAGACTACTTCTCTGCCCTTGGACTTTGGGCTGTCCTGTTTTGGACGCGCTGGGACAGTGAGACATTAAAATGCATGAGGAGCCATATGCTGACGGGAAAGAGACGGACCGTTTCCTCTCCAGAAATAAGACCCTGCATCACCCGAAGACAAAAGGACACACTCAGGCTGTGTTCTGGAAAACACTGGCCAGCTGTAGACGAAAATAAGATTTAAGAAATTATAATATATCACACAGTGCTTTGCTTCTTCTTGCCATGAGTTATTACAAACACATGGCAATGTCACCGGTGTGGCTAAAAGCAGCTTTATGTTCTTACTTAAGAGCACTTGCCTGTTAAAACCTGACATTCCAGTTACATCACACCACTGACATGCATACCATAGACATCCACTTGCCACACATGCTACCACAAGGACATATTCTATTTATGAAATGTGTGAAATGTGCAGGCAAATGAAAGGAGGCATTTATGCGTCATGAATGTATACAGTGTGCCCGTGACATATCCTAAGAATATTAACAGTTCCCTTTAGGTATAGAGTTGGCATAAAGTCACGGGCAGACACGGTTCCTTTTAGGTAAAGTGGGCATAAAGTCACGGGCCGACACAGGAAGCGATGCAGACCGTTCACAGACAGGATGTCTGGTGGTGGGAGGTGACAGGCAGAGAATGATGGGAGTAGAGGTGTGATAGAGCAGTGGAACAAGAGTGAAATGAAAGGCGAGAAAACATGGGCATGTGGAGCGCAGAGACGAAAGGGCTGGTTGGTTTTCTTCCAGGCAGGCAGCGGAAAAATTTCATCTTATACACACATACTTTTAATCACACTAGCAAGTAATACCAGCACAATTCCACAATGCATGGACTGTTAAACCTGCAATGAGTTCTTTTTTTGTCCACTTGGGGGCATCGCAACAAGCTGTAAGTCCAATTTAGTTCAGTAGTCACTATTTAGCTCTTATTTAGCAATTTCTTAACGGTGTATGAGAACAACCTGTCACCAGCTAGTTGCTAACTTTACCTGTCAGCCATTTAGTGCTGGGCAGGTAGCGTACAGTGAGTTTATTAGAGCTTTTTCACAAACAACAGCTGCCACAAGTGGTTAAAAGCGTTGCAGATGAGAGCCGTGAGAGTGAATCAAAACAGTTGTGGCTGTAAAACCAAAACAATGAGCTGAAAGATGATAAAATGCTTCGTACAGGTGAGGGAAATTGCAGAGTGAGGTGATAATTCTCCCTGGGTTGGTCACTACGAGCAACCCCCTTCACATTACACATATATACATAATCATTTGACCTATTGTTAATGTAAAACTATTGTTTTTAGCAGCATTAATATGCATTACCCTATACGTCAGTGGCTTGTAATGCCCATCGACAATGTGCAGCAGCACGCATGAACACATTTTTCAGGCCAAATTATATAATGCATCGTCACACATTCAAGGCCAAAAAAAAAGTCTGGGTAAACAACAATATGCAAGCTCACGATTGACCTTTGAAAAAGTTTTAAGTTCTATAACTTGTCAGACAGTCGGCAGCCTCTCTACTTGAAGCCGCTCTGCCTCTGAATATAAAGCAACACCTGTTCATGTCTAGTTTTGGGCTCTGCAGGCGCTCCTGTCTGGTTGGGGATGGGTCCAAGCAAATCAAAGTATTTGAATCCATAAATGCACCTGCTGGCACAAATGCAAATATCACACAAACACACACACACACACACACGCACACACAACCGTTTGTGGAAATTTGGACAAAGTGTAGAAAGGAGCAAAGACTTTGAAGCAATTCCTTTTTGGACTGAAGCCCCCGCTTGAGAGATGATATTGATGAAGGCCTGGTGAGATCCATGGTTGTTTCATTACCGTGACAAATGAATTGTGTGAAAAGTGTTGAGTCAGTTTGGCAGTCGGTGTGGCGGCTTTCTCTCGGTGGAATGTGTGTGTGTGTGTGTTTGAGATAGAGGATGAAGGTGGGAAAAACAAAGAGAGAGAAAAGTAAAAACAGAGACTGAGAAAAAGGTATGGAAATGGTAAAGAGGGACAGACAGAGCTGGAGAGAGAGAGAGACCCTCTAAAGACTCCCGGGCATTTAGAACTGCTGAGTTATGCATCTCAGCTCCTCTAATTTTACTGTAGGGTTAAATTTCAAACCCCAGCTCCCATGATGCGGCACGGTGCATCCTCCTTTAAGGTTTTCATACCCCGGCCTGTGTGTATCTGTATTATGTGACTGTTGTGTGTGTGATTATATGTCGTGTGAAGCTTCAATCAATCACTCCCCAGGCTATGTCCTATTTGAGGAATCTCCTTCACATATGCTGACACAGTTCTGCACCCCGTTCGTCTCTTGGTCCCCCTTTCGCTCCTTCCAATAACGCCACCCCTCCCCTTTCTCTTCCCCTCATCTTCCTTCTCTCCATCGCAGTCTCATCCCCCCCTCCCCGCCAAGCTTGGCGTCCAAGCTTGGTAACTGGAATGCTGACTGGTACGGTATATAATAAGATAGAAGATTAGTCTTGACCTCGCCCGTGGTAAACGTCAGCACTCAACAATCTTCCTTAAAAACTCCATCACTCTCTTTCATCGCCCACGATCCATGAGAAAACGGCTACGATAAAGCAACACTGTTAAGAATTTCCCAGTAAAATAACAGTAAAGAACTGGCAGCAGGGTTGCCTTTATGTTACTGTAAAATTAACATTATTATACTGTCGCTGAAATTTACAGCTTTGTACTGTTAATGAAAAATACAGTTTGAACTGGTTGTTTTTTATTAATTTCACAGTATTTTACAGTTAATTTACTGTTTAAAGATACATTATATAGCTGTTTTTCACCTTTCTTTTACATTATCTTACTGATTTGTTTTAATGCACTATTTAGGTTGTATTTTTTACATACATTTTAATAAACATTACTTTTTGCCTAGATGAATAGACTTAGCAGGTTACAGACATAGGAATAGTCACACTAAATATAATTAAAGGCACTTTTTAGGAAAAAGGCTATAATAGACTTGTTGACACTTTTCACAAAATGTCTGTCTCTAGCTGGCTACAAGCACAGAATGCAAACCACAACAACATGTGAGTGAAGAACAATAAAGCTAATTCACTGATTTTTCAATCATGTACAATGTACAAGCCTCACATGTGCAGATCAGGTCCCAGAATTCAAAACATACTGCATGAAACTGATACTGATGATACTTTAGACAGTTGATCAGCAGTAAAGTGCTGTTTTTTAAGAATGCATTATAGTTCAGTTAAAAAACGGCCTATGAGCGTAATTTAACAGGTTTTCTTTTGTATTAACAGTTAAGCACTGTTTTTAGCAATAACAGGTTAATACTGTTGAAATCCTGCTGTACATTAACAGCAATTGTTTACAGTGAAGAGTCATATTTCGAGACCATTTGTTTGGCAGTGCTTCTCCTCTTCTGCTCATGAAAGGATATCATACATCAACAGAAATGACTGCCCCTGTATCTTACCCAAACAGTCCCTAGGTCCAAAAGAGCAGCACAGAACATGATAGAAAGTCTGCACAAATTAGCACTTAGTTTGCCCTGCACATATCTCTTCTATCCGTGCAGGCCTGCTATTGAATCCCTGGCTGGTGCTAATTCAGGATTACTCGAGCATGACTAACACCATTAGTGGTTAGCTAAAAACCGACTCTGAAATTATTCAGGAATTATTCCTGGGTTGAGGTCTGGGCTCACATTACCAGGGGCTGCAGTGCAGGGGGACAATGGCTACAGCAAATGAGGCTTTAAATGGGAGACGGAGTGGCTGTTATTATGAGATAAACTAACTTTATCCTGAAGAGAGAGCTATGGTGCTGAATAATGAGAATATTTGGGCATGGCTATGTACTGTTTAGATCTCAGGACATCCTGGTGGTTTGGCAGGCTGGGGCTCTGGGCACATATTCCCCTTCTTTCTCCTTTCTAGCCTTTTCAGTAGAGATATGCCCAAAATAGAAAAGCAGCATCTAAAGATCAATTAGGCTTATTGAATTTTCTCCGGTCTTATGACTGGCCGAACAGAAAAAATATGCTTTCTGATTAAGGAATATAAATGTTTTTCTGGCAGGGTTTGTTCACGGTAGCATGGCATAATATATGAAAACACAAATACATAGAGCACTGCAGCAGCAGCAGCAAAAAAAAAAAAAAAAACAGGTACTTGAATAATGTACATGGTGCAACAATATGAAAAACACTTGCAAGGGTGAAAGCATGAGGCAGGGCGCAGGGAAATGGAACACTGCTGAGCGGGGATTAAACAAGAATCAACTTCCCAGTGTGAACACTTAAATAGTCCTCAGTTGTAAAATTCACTAATAACCGAATCCAGAGTTATTTTCCTCGGCATAATGAATGTACATCAGACCCACAGGACTGTGCCCGACTGCACACTTATATGACACATCCTGCTAGCTGTATGCTGCTGTAATAATGGATATATTGGTTGTAATTCATCACTTTTTTATCTTATAATACACCCAGGGGCTGTATGCTGTAAGCCTGTACCGTGGTAGATGTATTAAAGTCTCTGTTCCCAAACAACCGGCTATCGGCCAGTAGCTTGTAGTGCTAGTAGCATGACATAAACACAATTTAATGTAGTTGTAGGCTATTTTCTAACACGCAGGACAAAAGCACAGGACACATCCTCTTATACTTCCATGGTCTGTGGTCTGTTGTACATTGATTTTGGAGATCCTTGATGTAAAAAAGTTTGAGATTGTGCTCAAAATATGTGTGCTGGATTTTTCTAACTTCCATTTATGTCCATCACTCACTTTATGCTCCTCTGGAAACGGCTGGGCAAAAAAGTTTAATACAAAAATAAGTAAGTAAGTAAAAAGTTATAATAGTATGCATATTTATAATATTTTTATTGTTCAACACAGGCCATTTCGGTAGAGACATTAAATATATGACAATGGAATAGAAATAATGTTTTACTTTGTATGGCACTTTGTAGGCGGACGTTTCACTGGCGTCCTTGCAACAGTGGCTTTCAGTCCAAAATGGCGGAGCTCTGCTGCTGCGTGCTGATGTTGCAATGGAACGACCAATTAGCGTTCATTTCTTATCAATATTAGTTCTTTGGAACCAGGCTAGTTTCCCCCTGATTCCAGTCTTTCTAAGCGAGGCTAATAATCTGCTGGCTAAGCTAACTGTCTCCTGGCTTTAGCTTCATATTTAGGGCACAGACATGAGAGTGGTATCAGTCTGAAAGCAAAAACGGTGAGTGTATTTCCCAAAATGTCAAGCTATTCTTTTAAAGGTCCAGTGTGTAGGATCTGGCGGTATCTAGCAGTGAGGTGAGGAGATAGCAACCAACTGAAGCCTCTCCTGTGTGCCAAATGTGTTGGAGAGCTACAGTGGACGATGCGAAAACGCAAATGGCCCTCTCTAGAGCCATTTGGAGCAGAGCCAGTGTGTAAAGTGTGTGTGTACGTGGAAGTGAGTGGTGAAGCAAGAGAGAGAGAGCGGCGGCGAGGACGGGAGCGAGTTACGTTATCGACTCTGGCCCAAGCAGGAAAAGTTAACAGAGTTTGGTTCGTCCGTTCTGGGCTACTGTTAAAACACGGTGGTGCAACATGGCGGTCTCCCTATGTAGATACAGTATATAACTACTCATTCTAAGGTAACGAAAACACAACAGTTCTTATTATCAAGTGATTATAAACTAAAGTAATGCAGCGAATTAGTTCAGTTTTCACAAATTTGTGAACTATAATATAATTTAATGCCAAGGAGTATTTTTTTTTTTATCTGTACCTTCATGATTTAAAGATTCAGAATCCATTTTTATTTACCCCCAAAAAATAGTGTTTACTCATGATACAAAGGATTAACTGCAGGTAGAGACAGATTGAAATTCAGCTCCATAAACAGACTTCATTTCTGGGAAGAAGAATGAGAAGAATCCATTTTGATTAAACAGGAAAAAAATCCCCCAAAACTCTACTGACATTTTTGGCTGTGGATTACAAAGAGACCTAATCTTCTCCCACTGGTGTTCTCTACTCAGGAGCTCTGCACTGAACCCTCCACTGAGACTCCACCTGGCCTCCATCCAAAAACACTGTTACAGGTATGTGTGTGTGTGTGTGTGTGTGTGTATGCCTTTGCATCAGGATTTTGGTGTATGAAAGTGCTTCTCAGAAACTACTGTGAACATGCGTATAGCCTACTGTATTGTAATAAATACTGTGCACGTGTTTGTGTGGTACATGTTTAGAGCTCTGTTATGTTTGAAGGTCTGATACGCTCTCCTCTGACTGCTGATGCGAGCCCTCGTTGGCGCGTTGAGAGAGTGACACAGAATCCCTTGCTGAGATGATCCCTCTGGTTTTGGTGAAGGGCAATGGCAGGGGTTCAGACCTCAGCCCTGTGCTCTTTGTGTCAACACTGCCAGTGAAACATGGCCACAGCTGATACAGCTAATAACACAAAGGGAGAGGGTGGGGGGGCGATGGTGGCTGAACCATACACTGCAGGAAAACAGGGCTGTAGTATCCGTGACGTTTTGAAGCTTGGATTTGATTTTACTGTCGCTTTAAGGCAGACAATTTTGAGGAGGGATGAGGAAACAGCTACTATTAAAGCTGAGACATCTGTCAATCAAGCCAACACAGCCTCAAATAGACCCTTTTTTAAAGCCTTGTCCAAACAAAACTCATTTTTTAAAATCACCAACAAGACACATGTAGAAGACATGAATGTAAAAATGAATGGACACCTAACTACAAATGGAAAAAAATAAATAAAGGACACTTAAATACAATGTTAGAGGAACTCCATCTTAAAGCACCTGAGCTGAGTTCACCTTGCATGCTCCTAGATCTAGATTATTATATACAGTGGATGTAACTGACATGTAACTCATATAAGAAATTGGCAATTATTATAATTGTTGGCAATTAAGATCACTGAGTATAGTGTAGTTCACTGCAGTGCACAACATCACTGTATACAACATTTACTGGTGAAAGGACAAGGTCTTTGTGGATTAATAGTAGGCTTGCAACTATTATTTCAATTATTGATAATTTCTCTGATTTATTGCATAATTGTTCCGTCAAATCTGTATGAAGCGGATCGGGCCAAATAACCCATCCACGATAAAAAACAGTTTCTTTGTGAATGTCATTATGAAATTCACTGTCTCAGCTACATTCGTTGAGTCATGGCGAGTTTAAATTTGAGCAAAAAGGCAATCCCTGACCTTATGTTACACCACATAGACGATTACGATTTCCTATCGGGAGAAAACAGTCGGATTGGTGCATCCCTATAAAATTTCCCACAATTCCCCAGAGCTAAAGATATTCACTTTAAAATGACAACACGCAGAGAGCAATATTTGGTATTTGTTTAGGGCTGTCGAAGTTAACGCAAATTTGTTTTCATGGCACTAATTTCTTTAACAAGTTAACGCAACCGATCTCCCCTTTAGAAACATGCCCACTTTATGATAATCACATGCACTTTGGGGCAAGTCATAGTCAAGTCATCACACTGACACACTGACAGCTGTTGTTGCCTGTTGGGCTGTAGTTTGCCATGTTATGATTCAAGCATATTTCTTATGCTAAATGCAGTACCTGTGAGGGTTTCTGAACAATATTTGTCATTGTTTTTTGTTGTTAAGTGATTTCCAATAATAAATATATACATACAAGGACGCACATTTGCCCACACCCATGCTGATA
>CAKAKR010064944.1:0-19150 GCA_916700685.1 Adelosebastes latens | reverse complement strand
ACTATTAAAGCTGAGACATCTGTCAATCCAGCCAACACAGCCTCAAATAGACCCTTTTTTAAAGCCTTGTCCAAACAAAACTCATTTTTTTAAATCACCAACAAGAAACATGTAGAAGACATGAATGTAAAAATGAATGGACACCTAACTACAAATGGAAAAAAATAAATAAAGGACACTTAAATACAATGTTAGAGGAACTGCATCTTAAAGCACCTGAGCTGAGTTCACCTTGTATGCTCCTAGATCTAGATTATTATATACAGTGGATGTAACTGACATGTAACTCATATAAGAAATTGGCAATTATTATAATTGTTGGCAATTAAGATCACTGAGTATAGTGTAGTTCACTGCAGTGCACAACATCACTGTATACAACATTTACTGGTGAAAGGACAAGGTCTTTGTGGATTAATAGTAGGCTTGCAACTATTATTTCAATTATTGATAATTTCTCTGATTTATCGCATAATTGTTCCGTCAAATCTGTCTTAAGCGGATTGGGCCAAATAACCCATCCACGATAAAAAACAGTTTCTTTGTGAATGTCATTATGAAATTCACTGTCTCCGCTACATTCGTTGAGTCATGGCGAGTTTCAATTTTTAGCTCCACAGCAATCCCTGACCTTATGTTACACCACATACACGATTAGCTATCGGGAGAAAACAGTCGGATTGGTGCATCCCTATAAAATTTCCCACAATTCCCCAGAGCTAAAGATATTCACTTTAAAATGACAACACGCAGAGAGCAATATTTTGTATTATTTTTAGGGCTGTCGAAGTTAACGCAAATTTATTTTCACGCCACTAATATTAACACGTTAACGCAACCGATCTTTCGGAGGTTGTAGTGGGCTCAGTTTTAAAGGCAAGAGTGAAGATAGCGTAGGAGGCTAAATAACGCTCCAAACTTGTGCTAAATTTTGGCGAGGAAAAACTGGCATGGCCATTTTCAAAGTGGTCCCTCGACCTGAAATGGGTTCTATGGGTACCCGCGAGTCTCCCTTTTAGAAACATGCCCACTTTATGATAATCACATGCAGTTTGGGGCAATACATAGTCAAGTCAGCACACTGACACACTGACAGCTGTTGTTGCCTGTTGGGCTGTAGTTTGCCATGTTATGATTTGAGCATATTTTTTATGCTAAATGCAGTACCTGTGAGGGTTTCTGGACAATATCTGTCATTGTTTTGTGTTGTTAAGTGATTTCCAATAATAAATATATACATACAAGGACGCACATTTGCCAACACCCATGCTGATAAGAGTATTAAATACTTGACAAATCTCCCTTTAAGGTACATTTTGAACTGATAAAAAATGTGCGATTAATCACGATTAAATATTTCAATTGATTGGCAGCCCTAGTATTTTTGCTTGACTTAAACGATTAGGTGATTATCAAAATTGGGGTTAATTTTCTGTCGATTGCCTAATCAACACACTGACTCATTTTTTCAGCACTAAGATGAAATGGACGAAAACACTATCCAAAAAAACCCATCACTTAAGTCTGAATCTCAAGATGAATCTCAAGACTGGTTCTCCAGGTTTTGTGTTTCTGTCAGGCAGCATCTGCCTGTTTTCACACTGACAAGCTGCAGCACACACACTGTACCCACACACACACACACACACACACAGGGCTCTACCGATGCAAATCAAGACATGTTGTCAGATGACGTTACACAACATATACACAATGCAAACACACATACATGCAAAAGCTTCTGACCTACACCTTAGAAAAATGAGCTACCTCTCATTTAAATGATTTACTCACACACATACACACATACACACATCAAATCTGCATGAGAAGTTGAAAAGGACCATTAGTGAGACGTGCCATAATGAGCCCCACTGGGAATCAGTGTGAATAAAGGACACCCTGAGGTGACTTCATAGTGTTGTATCTACAGTCCATAAATCTTTTGTAAATCTCCGACTGGAACCAGACACGTCGTTCAAGCCTTACAGGATGAATAAACACAATGTTAAACGAACGACGCCTCTTCACTCCACTACTTCATAAAGAAAAATCAACAAATGGCTGACAACGATGATGACGGCGGTGAGGCAGTAACCACGGCAACCACCGGAGACACTTGAGCAAGCTGTCCAACCAGGCATCTGGCCTGTATTAATGAATTTGCAAATGAACAAACCCACACTACAGCCTATACTGTATGGGTATAATCTTGCACGTACACACATATAACACACGCTCAAAAACGTCTTTTAAAATGTGATCAATTTAAGTGTGCTTTGGCGAAGTGAATACACTGTAAAAGGTTTACAACTTGGCTGAAAATAAAAAGAAACAGACACACGCACACATACAGCCGCTCCATGGTTGTATCTCATTTAACTACGAGGCTCAACATCCGAAGCTGAACCTGCGCGAGTAAAGGTCACATCGCCTGGTAACCACTTGAGCTTAAGGAATAGTTTTAATTATGGTCTGTGCTCTCTTCTTCCAATCTCCTGCCACCATTCACCCCAGTGTCTGCACACATACACACACACACACACACACACACACAGTCATCAATTTCCTCTGCTGTGCAAAGCCAAAAGGAGCATTAGCATCAGGCTGCCCACAACTGAAAAGATTGTGATGCAATTGTCATACAATTTATCTTTTATGGCTTCATGAGCCATTTCATGAGCTAATGATAGTGTCATAAAAAGCCAACTATGAAAAACATTTACACAATTATGTCTCACTATTATCAACCTGCACCTGCTAACTATATATGTGTCATTACAATAATATAATTTAGTGGATTATTGTGAAACGGTGACAGTGATAGATGAAATGTCCTCATTGCATAACCGCGTTTACAGCAAAACAGATCCTAAAGAAAATGCATCACGGCCACACATACAGCGTCATGTGATTACAAGAGCGGTCGCATGACACACGAGGGGATTCAGCGTGGAAAAGCAATACTCGGACTCAACAAGAGAAGTGATAATTCCATAATCCAATCCGTGAACATCTGGAGTGAAAGCGGTCTAGCTAGCCAATCAGAGTGGCTGAACAGATTTAGTGGGGCACACATTAGTATCCAGAGAGGTCAAAGACACACTGCTGCGGGAGCGTAGCAGGTACAAAAACAAAATTTAAGAGTTGCTTCAGGCGACACAAACTAAATGACGGACTCACTTTGTGCCTCAGATAAGCAGATGGCAACTATTAGGGTTAAATCTATCGCTGCCACGATTCTTTATCTGTGCATTTTAAAGACATTGCAGGTGATATTTCATGTCTGTTGGATATTAAAATAATGTAATGTTATAGGGTTGGATGATATGAGAATACAATACCAGTCATACTTAGGTAGCTATCTGCTTTTTAGGCCATTGCCCTCAGTATTCTGCATCGGTGAGCTGATTTTTGGCAGTGTTGACTGATAGGTCGGGCTGTCAATCGATTAAAATATTTAATTGCGATTAATCATATGATTGTGCATGATTAATCGCGATTAATAAATAAATAAATAAATGGAGATTTGTCAAGTATTTAATACTCTTAACAACATGGGAGTGGGCAAATATGCGTGCTTTATGCAAATGTATGTATATATTTATTATTGGAAATCAATTAAGAACACAAAACAATGACACGTCCAGAAACCCTCACAGGTACTGCATTTAGCATAAAAAATATGCTCAAATCATAACATGGCAAACTCCAGCCTAACAGGCAACAACAGCTGTCAGTGTGCTGACTTGACTATGACTTGACCCCAAACTGCATGTGATTATCATAAAGTGGGCATGTCTGTAAAGGGGAGACTCGTGGGTAGCCATAAAATCCATTTTCATTCACATATCTTGAGGCCAGAGGTCAAGGGACCCCTTTGAAAATGGCCATGGCAATTTTTCCTCGCCAAAATTTAGCGTAACTTCATAGCGTTATTTAACCTCCTTCTCGAAGAGCTAGTATGACATGGTTGGTACCAATGGATTCCTTAGGTTTTTTCTAGTTTCATATCTTCTCTCTTGCTTTGAAACTGAGCCCGGTACAACCTCCGGAAGATTGATTGCGTTAAAGAAATTAGTGGCGTTAAAACGAATTTGCGTTATCACGTTATTATTAACTTTGACAGCCCTAAAAATTACAAATACTGTGATAGAAGATGTCATTCATACATCAACCATCCCTATAATATATCCAAAGGTCTAAATAGAAAACATCTTGACAGGCTACCAAAATACAAAACAGACAGTTAAGATGATATATAACATACAATAAAAGCTATGCTCTGCCTCTCCACTGCCTATCTATTTAAAGACATTGTCACAGTCACAGTCTGCATGCTGTGGACACTATTTTGAGGAGTTAACAGGTTTATTCCCTACCAGTGATGGCTCCTCTGGAGCTCAGGTCAAGCATAGCAATAACCTACACTGGACTGACGGTTATTAAGGATCTCTTCCTACTATCGAGCTGCTGCACCTTTAGCAGAGCCCACAAGTCATTATAATGTAAATGTAAATCAATAGCTTTTATCTGGATTCACCTCATCAGTTGATTATTGTATTGACATACATATTGTACCAATATAAAATAATTACACAATAACAGCTCTTGAACAGGTGCACGATTGCACATTGAAACACTATTTGCTTGCACTCATTATTTCTGTATATTTCAAATCACAGTGTGTCTAATACAATATCTAACTCACTCCACAGACTCTGACTCTCATTAACCGCACAATTAACACAGAAGACAAGCAGATAATCATATTCACTGTTTAGTAATGGAGGGAGCACAGTCTTGTAGGAAATTCTTCATAAACTAAACGATTATAGAGGAAATGGAGGAGTGGGTAAACCATTTGCACAAGGAGTACTTTTCAATTTTTAATGATTGCAGGTGAACCACTACATGAGTTAACCTCTATATAACAGCCTTGGACTCCACATGACTCCCCCCCTCCGCCCGTCTGACTCATCCCACTCTTACTTACTTGAGAAGATGCCGAAATATGTGCCATTCTCAGAGAGATTACAAACCACGGCCACATAGTGTAATGGCATGTCGGTGAAACCCAATCCTATCACCACTGCTATCGGCACGGCCCAGCGCTCCGCTCACGTTTACACACACAGGCTACTCAACTCTACTCCCCCAGGAACAAAGCTGTCATACAGTGTAAGTCAGACAATTTACTCTATCCCAGCAGCCTTCATGTACACACACAGTAGATTTTCACACTTTCTTTCCCTTATCAAACCTTCTTTTTTGGTGTAAACTTCTTCTGCTGGACCTGCAGGCCGAGGATTGATTCCTGCCAAAATGTTCTCCTCTCGGGAATGGAGAGGAAATAGTTTTTTTTACTCTCACTCTGAAAACAACATATTAATTTTTCTTCTTTCTCCGACTTCTTTCTGCATCATAATGTCTATCAACAGCAGCAGCATCAGCTTTAGTCATATGTTCTAAGTGATGTAGTGTCTCGCGTGTAGAATGAGGAATAAACCTTTTCTAGACTGTAATACTACTATCTATTTAGTCAGCTCCCCTCTGTCTGGTATGTGCTCTGATTTGTATAATCTTCTCTTGTGTGTTTTAAATTGTATTTGTGTTTTGAACTGTTAATTATTACAGGTAGGGCTGTACAAGACTAGGAGTCTACACCCATCCTGTTGGCTCTGTGAGGCTGTACTTAAGCCCAGTTGTGCTGTAAGCTAAATACTAACGGCAACATAGGAACCATGAATTTCATGGCAATCCCCCCAATATTTGTTACATATTTCCAGATATTTCATTCTGGACCAAAGTGGTGGAGAGACCAATAAAATGTATCATCCTAAAGCCATGCCGCAAATAAAGGCCAAAATAACAAACCAAGTTAAATGTGCAATGTGTAAGATCTGGCCAAAATTGACTCCCGATGCTGGGGTTCGCGCTGGCTGAATGAAGTTGCTACAGCTAACTGAAGGTCCAATATTCCAATAAACAAATGATCAAAACGTACACGGATTGTACAGCCCCCGGTTAGTGGCACACTCAACACAATATAGGCCAACGCCACACATGAAGATTATAAGATATCAGCGGTATTTTGACCGGCTCTCAGAGTTTCAGCAGTTTGGTTGAATTTGATGTATTCTTGCCCTGCTGTTAGTTAGTAGTTGGCTTATTTTTTTTTTATAACTGATGACTGTAAATTTAGATTGTATGGACCTAGTAGTAGACGTGAAATGCTGACCCCTTTTTGTTTGGAGCATGTGGCCAGATCTTACACATTGCACCTTTAATAAAGTTTTGGTTTTATGAATACGAAGAAGTTGGACTATTGCATAACAGTGAAATCATTCATTACATATGAATATGAGATTTTATCGTTGTTGTACATCATAAAATATATTAATATGAGAAAATATCCCTATACCCAGCCCTTATAGCTCAGTCAGCGCAACATCAGCCTTTCCTTAAATCACTACTTCAACTCCTTCCCTGGTTCCATCTGCTGACATCTGTCGGGCTGCTAACTCTGATTTTCCATAACGATAACATGTTGAAGTACAGAATAAGATTACATTACACGCTGTAATTTGATTTCACCGTGGGTCATTTGAAAACTGCTTGCCTAACTCATGATGCATGTGCCATTGCATCAGCTACATTATTTATAGCTCTTTCGTATGTACAAGCTGGCAATGACGCCGGCCATTAATGTCACTGATATAGATAATATGAGGCACATGAGGCCGGTTATTTCTTGTGTGTGTGTGTGTGTGTGACCATTTGATTCTGTCAGCAATAACTGTTGTGTTACCTCACACCATCACATCGCCATAAATATGAGACATGTCGGGGGGATAAATATACTGTATGATGCGGCTTGCTTTACTCTGACTCGTGATTCACAAGGCTGGCGGTCTTTCCAGCAGTTACAGTTACTGTACTCTCCGTGCCTCATTGCTACTGTATATTTCGTCACTTCATAAAGGGACATACTTTTGAAAGGTGTGTGGCGCCACTTCGTAACAACGCCGTACAAACACACGCACGCACAGACAGAGAAAAAATTAACCGTCTGCCCCTATTTGGAGCGGAAGAAGTCGTCCCCGTCGAGGACAGCCGAGATGGCATCTTACGTGACATACTGTGGGGTTGGGATTATTTTGTTTGCATGTTCGAAACACAGGCTGATCTATAACTCTCTCCAAAAAGGGCAGGTGGTGAGTGGCTGAGGTCATCACACAGCAGGTGATAAACAAACACCCCTGGATACAAATGCACCACACACACACACACACACACACCGCGCACACTTTCTCTGTTCTCTTGCCAAATGATAGCAACCTTATCTCACCTCTCACCTCCAAACACACAGCGTCTCCCATTCTCTTTAAATCTTTTACTCCCGCTTATGTGGACACACACTCTTTCTCTCACACACACACACCGACAGACAGACATTCAGGAGAGATGATAGTGTGAGTGAGATGGCGGGATGCTATATCAGTGGTGGGGACGGGTATATATTCCTGGCTGGTGCTGATAAGCCAACTGATGCCTTGCCTTATTTAGTCAGTACTCACTGCTGACACGGTAGCAGAGTAGAACACACCACATGCACTCTCACTGTACGTGTTTGTCTTGTGCGTGTGTTATGTGTGTGTGTGTGTGTGTGTGAGGTGTTCCTGCGTGGAGAGAGGTGAGTTCTGATTAAGTGAATGCATATGATAGTCTGTGTGTCTGTGAGTGTTCGTAATGGTGTGTGTGTGTAAGAGGGTATATGGATACACGTGCACCTAATGTTTTACTACTAATATGTACAGTTGGTAGCTTCCTAGGTTGAGTACAGACATTAACTAAATAAAGGCATAATGAGTAACCAGCAGAACAGTTTTTCTGTCATTCAAAATATTCTGTACTTTCAGCCTAATTTCTTAATAAATTAAGCAAATTTAAACCTCAGCAGCAACACTGCACACATAAACCACACATTACAACATTAACTATAAACTATAAAAGAGCAATACTCTGATAATACCAGTGAGCAACCCCCAGGTCTGAAAAGTGAAGCTAATGCGGAAGTGCCTTAAACTTGCATTCTTTCTAATAGCCAGCAGGGGGCGACTCCTCTGGTTGCAAAAAGAAGTCTATGAGAAAATGAGCCTACTTCTCACTTGATTTATTACCTCAGTAAACATTGTAAACATGAGTTTATGGTCTCAATCGCTAGTTTCCAGTCTTCTTCAATACAGCATGATGTTCATTTAGTAAATTATGGTCCCATTTAGAGTCAAATAGACCATAAAGCAGGGTATGCTTTAGGGCGTGGCTACCTTGTAATTGACAGGTCGCTACCACGGTGTTGTCTGGTCTGGGAGTTGTCCGTGTTTTCGTCTTAGAACTTTAACCCTTTCACGGTGTGTTTTAAGTTCATGAAAGTTAATTGTAACATTTTGGTCGCCTAAAAATGTCTCATTCAGTGTTCGGTTTTACTTAGCTCCATCTTCTTTTGTCACTTCTAGTTGCAAAAAAACAAGATGGCGACGGACAAAATGCCGAACTTGAGGCTTCAAAACGGCAGTCCACAAACCAATGGGTGACGTCACGGGTGACTACGTCCTCTTCTTATAGACAGTCAATAGATAATACCGACAAATTCCCCAACTTTGTGATCCTGATACATATTTTAAGGATTTGAAATTGTGTAATTACCTCTGTCACAGTAATTAGATATCTATGGTTATAATTACAGTTAGTTTACATCATAGTAACGAGTTGTAATGAAGCAAATTATTAGTTGGTTGTTATACTAAACATCCAAAAACAAAGCGGTTGAGCTCTCTAAACATTTGGTACATGGACTTTTAACCATTTTGTGGATGTGAAAAAGTTCTGAATGAAATGACAAGTGCAGTGGATTAGAAGTATAAGAAACTTCTTCAGTTTTTAGTACGGTCATCTCCTGCACACCTATCTACCTACAATCAGGTGTGCAAAAGTTATACAAAATTCATCCAATTTCTTAACCAATATCCTATCGGTCCTATTTGCAGACTTAAAGGAAATCTATTCATATGTGTGACAGAAGGACGGGGAAAACCGAGCCAAAAACAGCCTCAATGTGACGATGGTAAACACTCAGCACTCCCAAATATCATCAGTCTCAAATGTTCGCTGATTGCAGCGAAAGAAAAAAATAAGCCTCATATAAATATCTTTCCCACTCCAGCGGACCTGCATATTAGGTGTTGGTTAACCTTTCACTAGAGCCTACAGAGAAAACATTGCTATCAAATGGACACACGCACACCCTCGGCCGCTATGTACGGACTGGCTTACAGTGTGTTTGTTTTGGCATCCTTATCATTCTTAGCATTGTAGAGGTAGTGTGATTAATCAACTTAACGCAAGAAAAAAGAAGCAGGAAGAAGAAACTAATATGCAATTTTGCAGCTTTGTAAGGTCATTTATAACACCACACACAGAGACTTCATTTTAAGACTTCTGCTTTTATGAGATAGCATGGCGAGTTTAGGTGTAACAAAGGCCATTACAGTAGATTACACAGTGTATACACTGACACACCACTGAGCCACCGGGAGACCGAGAGTGCTGATCTGTAACAAAAAGGCTTTGTGGGAGAAGCATCATGACACGGTAAACTGTTCAATGGCACTTATCTCAGTTCACAGGCCTCTCTCGCTCTCTCACACACACACACACACACACACACACACACACACACACACACACACACACACACACACACACACACACACACACACACACACACACACACACACACACACACACACACACTGAACGGAGTGTGTAGTCCATTTTACATAGATAAGGCTGACAACAGTGAATGGGGGTCACAGACACAGAACTCCACTCCACCTCAGCACACTAGCTCTCTATCGACTGGCTGATTACGAGCATGAGGTCATCAGCTCCACCCCAGAGGCTGATGGGATAGCTCTTCTGTACAGTAATTCACAGGGGAGGGGTTGGGTGTGCCCCCCTCTGCTGTGCCCTTTTTTTCTCTTTTCATTTCTGTCCACTCCGGACTTCAAAACCTCTTGCTCAGCAAAGTCGCTGCATTGCATCCCCCCCATCTTATCCAATCACCATTTATCCCCCTGGCTCCCTCACTTCAATCCATTTCTTCTACTAGCTCCGTCTCCCTCCCCTACATCTCCCCTCCCTGTGGATCCACCGCTCCACATTCAAAGACTAGAGAGTCACGTGACTAGAAGTGGATCGATGCGAGTGCATCTTTCACCATGCACTGTATAATGAGACTTGCATAACCTGCTTACACACACACACACACAACCGTCACAGTCTGCCATTCTGGCTGTTTGGAGCACAAATACAGTCAGGAGAAACGGAAGAGCTTGTTTTGAGATTTCCAGCAGCACATGATGGAGCGGCACGTACCAGGCAGTAATTCGATCACTTACTACAGTACAGGGGACCTCGTTTGCTGCCATAAACACTTTGTATCAGCTCGAATGCTTTTACTGTTGCTGCTTTAACGCCATGCATCAGGTCATGTGTCTCCTTCTGCTGTAAACTGTTGCTCTTTAATGCACAGCCAAAGAGGAGATCAGATGGCTCTTTCTTTCAGCACATTATCCATTTTCTTCTTTTCCTGTCGCAACCTCACCGGCCTTCGCTGACACAGACACACACTCATAATATCACGGGTCTTATCTGCGGAACAAACAGTATGCAGGAATTTTATATTAAGCGTGTTAAATCCACCTTATGTAATCGCTATCTTATATCTTTGAAATCTGCAGAATAAAAGCGTTTTCTCTCCTGCGCTCGCTGGAGAGGAGTTTTTATATTTTAAGAGAATGTCTGGAAATTATAATAAAGCCTGCTATTCATAGAGTCTGCTATTACTGCATTGCTGTAAAAGGCTGGGTTCAGCCCAGAGTCAAAATACTCTTATTCATTGTTTCTGTAATATTGAGTGTGTGTATTTTATTTGAACAGATAAAAAACAAGATTGATAATCATTAAAAATGTTGAAATAATGAGACCCATTATAAATGACCAGAGCACAAAGTACTGATTTATTATTGTTTAGCTGGTCTGAACAGCAGTCCAGAATCCCCAAAATATAATTTTTTCCATCCACGCTAGTGCTGTGACTCTAAAGATTGTCAGTTTGTAAGTTTGATGGTTGATCCACCACTTGGATGGACTGCCATGAATTTGGTGCTGATATTCTTTGTGCGCAGAGGATGAATCCCATAGACTGTATATAAGAAGTGTACGTAATCACCGTGACGTCACCCATTGGTTTGTGGCCTGCCGTTTTCAAGCCTTGAGTTTGGTATTTTGGCTGTCGCCATCTTGGTTTTTTGCAACCAGACGTGACACGAGAGGGTGGAGCTAAGCACAACCAAAATGTTACAATTAACGTTCATGAACTGAAAACACACTGTGAAAGTTCTAAGACGAAAATACAGACAACTACTAGACCTGTAAAACACGAGGTAGCCACGCCCTAAAGCATACCCTGCTTTATGGTCTATTTGACTCTAAATGGGACCATAATTTACTAAATGAACATCATGCTGTATTGAAGAAGACTTGAAACTAGCGATTGAGACCATAAACTCATGTTTACAATGTTTACTGAGGTAATAAATCAAGTGAGAAGTAGGGTCATTTCCTCATAGACTTCTATACAATCCGACTTCCTTTTGCAACCAGAGGAGTCGCCCCCTGCTGGCTATCAGAAAGAATGCAAGTTTAAGGCACTTCCGCATTGGCTTCACATCTCAGACTCGGAGGTTGACCACTGATGAATCTTGGGTGATTTTCACTTATCCTGAGAAACATCTCAACATCTAATAGATGGATTTTCAAAACATTTATAGTTCCCAATGATGAATCATAATAACTTTGATGATCCTCTGTCATTTCTTCTAGCGCCAACATGAGGTAGACATTTTTGGTTATGAATGAAATGTCTCAACAACTATTGGTTGGATTGTCATGATTTGGTACATAAGTTCATGTTCCCAACAGGATGAATGGCAATAACTTAAAATCTCATCCAGTGCCATCATCAGGTCAAATTTTCATTTTTCCAGTATTTTAGTTTATGACCAAATACCATGTGTTTCGTGCTAATTAACAAATATTAGCATGCTAACAAGCTAAACTAAAATGGTGATCATGGTAAATATTTAACCTGCTAAACATCCGCATGTTAGCATTGTCACTGTCAACACTGTTGACGTTAGCATTTAGCTCAATGTGCCTAAGTATAGCCTCACAGAACAGCTGCCGAGGCTGTAAACTCGTAGTCTTCTATATAAAACATAGGGATGCAAAAATCTGGAAGTTTGTGAAGCTGTGCTCAGCAGGATAAAAGAATTGAAGTGATTAACTGATTAAAGTTAATTACTGTTCATTATGTTTCTAATTATTCGATTGACTGACTAATTGTTTCGGAACTACCATTGTTTGTGTGCGAGTACAAGCGTCCATTTTATTTGTGTCGAGTGTGTGTGAGACAGAAAATACAATGAACATGTCTTTGCTTTTGCGTATTGGAAACACAAGCATTTAGCTTGTGTTTCCATGTATGCAAATATATGTGCACCTCTGGAGAGAAAGCAAAAATAAAATCAAAACACGCGTGATTGCATGGAGACCTTTTCACAGCTTGTCGACATCCTCACAAGTCTTCAGTCTTAATGATTCCCTGATGCTCTGAAACCAGAGGATGTCAAAGCGATGCTGCGCACACTGAACTGTGTCCCAGTAGGAGGGTGGCTTTAAATGAAAAGGTCACATCTCATCCACCTGTTAAAGAGCAGATGCCACATCAGAGCGGTACTTGGCAGGGGGAGCAGGTATCGTTTATTGGGCACACGAGACGCACTTGGCGCCGGCGCAGGTATGGCTATACCGCTCACACACATCAACTCGCGGGCGCACAAATCGCTCTCTCTCTCTCTCTCTCTCTCACACACAAGATGCCTGACCCCTCTCCCTGGGAATGAAAGATATGGGCAGAGAATAGAAACAGAATCTTTTCCAGGGATGATCACATTGGCTACACAAAAGCCTTGATGATGTATAAAGGTCGGCGCTGTAGTCATGGGAGTCCACTTACACAAGACTGAGCTTTCTGTCAGACCGGGAGACATTTGTCAACTGACTCTTCAATGGTGACTCCTGAGCATGTTCGCCCTGTCTTTTTTTGTGTTTACACAGTACACACCCACATGCACACACAGAAGCATGAATGAACACGTCATACACACATAAACACAGTACCTGGAAGCTGCTATTTCCACTTTACTCCTGGCGATGGCTGCAGCCCTCTGCGCCGCCTCCACGGCCCGATCGACTTTCTCTTTGGTTTTGGGGTTCTTAAGAGGAATCAACTGCTTCCTTATTCCACGCACCAGCACGTTATTTTTGTACTTCCCTTCCTCTCTGGTGCCATCTGGGAAAACTGTGCACCCGTAACCATGGCGCTTGTTGTTAAGCCACTCTCCCTCGTACTTCATCCCGTTGGATCTCTCTGAAACACCAAATCCATTGCGCTTGTCGTTCTTCCACTCGCCCATGTAAGTCTCGGTCGTGGTGGCGTCCACGTGGTCCTCCAGAGGTAGGTCCTCGTCTGGCAGCTCGCCGTCGCCGATGGATATGGTAGAGTTGGCGTCGCTGGAGCTGATGCGGCTCATGGCGGCGTCGCTGCGCGCAGAACTGCGCTTGCTGGAGATCGAGGTCCGAGAGTCAGACTTGCGCAGCTGCCGGAGGCTGCCGAAGAGCGAGCCCCGGCGAAACAGGCCCTTCTTCTTGCCGGTGACGACCTCGCTGTCCGAGTGGAAGTTGAGGACGAAGCCGCCGCGGCTGCCCGTCGGCGTGTCCGCGGGGGAAGAGAGGTCCTGGAGCACCGTGCCGTTGCTCTGCTCGGAGCGCAGGGAGGCCAGAGACGTGCGGAGAGGAGAGCGGATGACGGTGGCCATGCCATAGGGGACGCTCTGACGCACGCCGTAGCCATGTCGCATCCCACCCATCCACTGGCCTTGATAGGTACCTGAGGAGCCAGTAGACATGGGTCAGTGAATCACATTAGTCACAAATATCCTAGGTTCCTTGTCCCGAATACTATTTTTTGGGCTTCGAAGTTTCGGTGAGAAATATTCGAAGGCATTCGAAGTTTCGCGGCGCAGCAGGCTGACATGTTCTTCTGTCTGTCTGTCTCCATCTCCCCCGTTTCAGTGCCGCCGCCGCATTACTGTACACACAGCGATATCCGTCTGAGAATAACTAATAATAATTAATGTTGGACATGAATAATGAATAATGTTGTGGGGTTATTCCTTATTTCATGGGCTATTTGGGGATTTATACTTTATCATTACATACTTATATAAAAAAAAAAAGCATTTGAATACTGATTTGGAGGTTGATTACCATGGCAATGATCGAAGCTTTGATGGGTCAGCCCCGGTATCCTAGTGGTTCTCAACCTTTTTACCTCTTGACTCCTTTAAATGAAGCATTGTCTGCTTGTGACTTCTCGTCACATGTTGTATGAGTTGGGAGTAGTTCCACCAAAGAGTGAGCTTTCCTTCTCAAATTGTTTCATGTGAATATTTTTAGAGGCCTCAAGAGGTTAAACTACCCAGATTTTCACAAGAAGCAAGCAAAGATTAGAGAAATGTCAGAAGAAAATATTTGAAAGTATGTTTTGTCTTCTTTCCTGTCCTGTATGTAAATCATCTTGAAGCCCCTCGGGATCATCTTGTGACCCCTTGGATGGGCTCTGAACCCCACGTTGGGAGCCAAATTGGATGAAACAACGCAACATAGTATTGAAAAAGTCGTTTCAAAGCAAAGATGGCATGATATTCTAACATAATTTCTAATGTTATTCTAACACAATGTCTCTAATTTGAAATACTGTATTTACCAGGTAAATCTTTTTGTTTTGTTTTGTTCAATAGCACTTTTTGGGCAAATTAAATTAGGCCTCACTCTCTGAGAAACCCTCTCTATTACCCATCAATTCCAAGAAGATACAGTTAGTATCGGCTGGTACGATAAAGAAGTGGTCTCATAATGATTCTAAGAAGCAAAGCTGCTTGTGTGTACAGTCTGTTTGTCTCACCGGGCCCACGTCCAAAAAAGGGCTCTTCGTCTTTTATCTAAATCAATTGAAATAGTGTTCAAGCTTAGAAAATGTCTGCAGTGTGGGATTTCCATAAACTATTAGAAAAAAAGTGCTCCTCTAGATGAGTCCTTAAGGGGAGTGTTTGCACCAACACTGATGATAACAGCAGATTATTTGAAGATATGTATGTCTGAATAGCTTAACCTATTTTGAGAATGCTTTTTAAGTCACACCAGGGTAACATTTACCTTTGCAGTTACAGTGAGTTTGGATTTATTTCGGTACTTGTGGTGGCAGAATCTGTTTCCTCTGCATTTTGCCGGCCACGTATTCTCTATATCAGCACTAAGTCCTTGAAACAGCATTACATATGGGAGCAGAGGCGCCTTGCTGTAGGGGGTGCGGAGTATGTCAGCTAATGAAATGTTTTCTCTCCTTCCCCTCAGATCTGGGACTGTGAGCATAACTAACTCAATCACAGAGATTTGATTAAGGTACTGATACCGAGGATCACTTGGGATGAATGTGAATCACTCAGCCAGGAGCCTATTTTCAGGCGGCCAATAACTCCCCCACTGACAGTAGGCACATTTGCCGCCATCCGTTTGTCTCTGACGACAGGGAATTGCTATGAGTCACATAATGAGAGGAATACTTCATTAATCCCATTTGGTGCTGCTGAGCCCACAATGAGCATGTGATGTCCTACTGTAGCTTCTTCAGAGCATCATATTACAATACTGATCCTAATGATAAGAATGTTAAACCGGCATAACGCTCGAATCTCATTGACCGGTACAATTAAAATAAGCCATAATGGTCAGGTTCTAACAGAAAATGATATACTAGCCCGGGCAGGAATTTAGATGGATAAACAGTGTGAGATTAACAGGCTGGCTCTGCGCTGCGGTTCAAATCGGTGACCCCTGCAGATCAAGTTATCAGGATGTTGCAGGGTCAGACAGCCAGATGTTCTGTAGATCCTCTAGGATCAGCTGATTTCACAAGCCCGGCCCTCCGTAGCCATCATATGCGAGGCATTTACTCTGCAGCATAAGGCCTCCGTTAGTGGGGATGATGCTCGCAAATCGCCCAGAGACTTGGGTGTTTTATAACCAGAAAGTAATAGGCCCGCTGCATTGCTTGCAAGTGGGAGGATGGGGGATGTTTGCTCCCTGATCACACAGGCCTCTAGACAATCTGTGAACACACCCCCGATTAGTGAGATCAAAGCTCTGAGAGGGGCTGGCACTGACCTCCTGCTTTCAGCCAAGAGTGTGTCTTGTGTATGACTTGGCTGAATGCATGGATGACAGGTGTATTTGTGTCTTTTCAGCACCGTGGAAATGTCTATAACATTTATGAAGTTATATAGAAATTACAAAACTGTATAAAAACATTTTCACTATTTTTTTTTAAACAAGTGTCAGAGTCTTGGCACTTGCAGAATAGCACTTTCCCCAAAAAAAAGTTCATTTTCATCGAAAATGCTGGCATTTATGCAAAAATGCACTTGAAGAAGAGGTGTGTTATTGCAGTGAAATATGAAAGTGATAGTCTGGCTATAATTGGCTCCAAACAAGACTGATTTGCTCTGATTTCCAAACTCCTTCTAGCCGGGGGCATGGTGCCACTGAGCTGGCAAACAGGAGACACTCTCCTCCCACTGTCATATGAGAAGCAACCGGTAGTTGCCAAATGAGATGTGCATTTGGAATAAGAGAGGAACCATTATCTTAAATAACTATATCCAGCAAGTTAAATAACATTACAAGGGCGATAAGTCATAGTTTTTGGGGGATAAATGATGATGCTTTTGAAAACACATTTTTAGCTTTTGAAAACACATTTTTAACTTTTGAAAACACATTTTTTTAGGATAGCATTCCTATAAGTAGAAGGGTATAAATATATGTATGTACACATCCGTTTCTGGACGCATGTGTACATTTATACACATTTATGTATATATACTGTATATTTGTTTTATGAACTTGTCCTACCATTTTACCACTTGTATTATTATTATTGATATGTTCTGTGATGTTCTGTTTTAGCAGTTATGCCATATTTGTTTTAATCTATCTGCTTTTATTGTCTGATGTTCTGTTTTAACAGTTACCATATCTTTTACTTTATTTATCTGCTTTTATTGTCTTGTGAAGCACTTTGTAACATCTGTTTTGAGAAGTGCTATATAAATAAATGAAATATTATTATTATTATTATTATATGCGCTTGACTACGGTGCGCAGTGCGGAATAATCATTTTAGATCATATCAGATGGAGATTCATGCACTGATGTATCTCGATTAGCAGTTTGAGTCTGAGCATCCTCTCACAGGAGGCTACATCACAGGCCACAGCTGTTAAAGCCACACACACAAACATTGGGGCACATTTATAAGACAGGTGTTGAAATACAGACAAAAAATATAAAATTTCTTGAAAAAAAATGTAAACATGCAGTAATTTTTACATTTTTTTTCTGTTTTGAAATACAGACAAAAAATGTAAAATTTCTTGAAAAAAACTGTAAAAAAAGAAACAAGAAATATTTTTAAAATTCCATGAAATCCTTTTCTTCTAACATAAATGAATTGTTAAAATAGAGTCATAAACCTCTAAAAAACAGAATAATTATCTTTAAAAAATGATCAAGAAAAGTTTAAATACAGATAATTACGATTGTGATTACAAAAAATACTGTAAATCTAAGACCATTTACATATAAATCACAAATGAAACATAAATGAGAAAAAAATGTAAAATTTCTTGAAAAACTTTTTTTTACAGTTTCATTTCTGATTTTGGCAGGTTTCGTCCTCCATAACTAAACCATCCAATGTGTTGAGTTTTTTTTTACAGAAACTGTAATGTTTTTACAGTGCACACAGGAGGCTACATCACAGGCCACAGCTTGTTAAAGCAACACACACAAACATTGCACCCACATCTATACGACAGGTGTTTCTTACCTCCATCACCATAGGTCTCGATCCCATATCCATCCTGCAGCCCGTTGCTCCAGGTGCCATCATACCTCGCAGGTGTGTTGTGACTCTGCCGGATCCCGTAGCGACCCTTAAACCCGTGACTCCACTCTCCTCGGTACATCCACTTTCCCTTATTCTCCACGCCTAACCCATGCCTTTTCCCCTGGGACCAGTAGCCCCTGTAGGTGTTCCCACTGGGCCAGGTGTACACCCCGACTATCTCGAAGCCGTGCGACCAGGAGCCGGCGTACTCGCCCTGGCCCTTGGGTCCGGTGCAGATGCCGTGTCCGTGGGCTTTGCCATCCTCCCACCCGCCGCAGTAAGTGCCACCGTCGTCGAAATCAAACCTTCCGCCCGTCATTCAGATAAAAGGCTGCGAAATAAAAGGCTCGATCGTGCTGCTGCTGCTGCTGCAAGACTCCAGGCGTCTCCAGGACCAGGTGGTGGTGGTGGTGATGAGACAACAAGATGATGACTAGAGGGACACAAAAAATATATTAGGAGGATGGATAAGAGACTTGCAGATACTAACATGCAATGCAAAAAAAAGGCATGCGTAAAGGTATGACTGGTGGGCGTCGTTTACCGGAGCAGCACGCCCGGTTCTCTCCGCTGTGTGTTGCTCGTCTCCCCCCTCTCACCCACTGATCACATCACATCACAGAGGAGGAGAGAGAGAGAGAGAGGCGAAGAGTCCCTGCTGAGGAAGGAAAGACACTGGGCCAATTGCTACGTCACGCACACAGAGACCTCCCACTCTCCTCCTCCTCACCTCTCTCTCTCTTTTCCTCCCTCAGTAAAAGAGCCTGGACATCCTCAACCCATGCACCCCCCAAAATAATACCTCTATACACATATATACACCTGCACAATACAATTTCCCATAATACAGCACAGATTTATAGTGTTTGTCTGTGATTATCAATAGTGAGTTTAAGATTATACTTCAAGTATCTTATTGTCCATAGTTACACAATAAATAATATTCCTATGGCC
>CAKAKR010064943.1:10896-29185 GCA_916700685.1 Adelosebastes latens | reverse complement strand
ATTTAAGCACTGTAGGAAGTTGAGTTGACAGTTTTGTAGGTATAAGCACTGACACTGAAGAGTAAGAGCTGGAAGCAGTTAAACGTGTCAGCTGAGGAGTAAGAAAATTAAAGCAGCTGAAGTGTCAGTTTATATGCCAAGAAAGCAAATGTAAGTTGAAGTTGTTGAGGTGTAAGTGTTAATACAGTAAAGATGTTAAAATGTCTTTAAATGTTAATTGTTTGCATCTGAAATATTGTATAGTAGTAGTATATAGTTTAAGTTGAAGCACTTATAGGAGTTAAAGTGTTCGTATAAGTGTAAACATTGATAGTAGTTGAATCGTTAGTATAAGTGCCAACTTTGATAGTAGTTGAATTGTCAGTATAAGTATTAACTTTGATAGTTGAATTGTCAGTATAAGTGTAAACATTGATAGTAGTTGAAGTGTCAGTATATGTGTAAACATTGATAGGAGTTGAATTGTCAGTATAAATGTAAACATTGATAGGAGTTGAAGTGTCAGTATATGTGTAAACAATGATAGGAGTTGAAATGAGTGAAAGCAGATGGAATCAGTTGAAGTGAAATCGCTAAGGCATGTTAAACTTCTGTTCAACAGCTGTAGGTAGTTGCGTTGCCAGTTTGTATTTAAGCACTGAGAGTAGTTGACTTAGCAGCTGAAGACACATTTCAAAGTGTCTGTTGAAATGTCAGAAGTGTGGTTGCTGAAAGCAGAAGTGATATATCAGTTTAAGTGCTGAAGGAAGTTGAGTTCGCCAGCTTGTACACAGTCAGCTGAAGTGTAAGAGAGATGAAATTTGAGTTGACATTATAGCACTGAAAGCAGCTGAAGTGTGAAAGAGTTGATGTTGCCAGTGTATGCAGCCAACATTTGACGTCATGTCGGTTTCTTACCTCTTACTTGATAACCACAACATCCTCTACTGCTTTACCTAAAAACAAGCCTCTGATGTTGGAAACCTGATCAGTGTGTTTTCTGCGGGTTGTAGTGGTTTCCAATAGCTCCAACAGAGAGCTTTATTGTTAGCGAACACACTCACACTCACAGCCGTGCCATTGTCTCGCCTCTTGTCTCGCAGATTAGATTAAACTCAGCGACCGGCCAGAGATGGACACCGGCACTGACCTGCAGAGACCTCGTGTCTTTATCTGGCTGTGCTGCTGACCCAGAGGACTTCAGCTGATGATTATCACCTACCTACCTGATAATTACAGTAAACTGAGGAGCAGAGGGCCGTCGCTGTGTCGACGTAAGAAGGCCAGTGGTGGAAAGTAGTGTTTACATTTTATTCTACTTTATACTTCACTACATTTTAGTTGTAAATATTATACTTTTTATTCCACTGCATTCATCCGACAGCTATATTTACGTGATACTTTCCAGAATAAGATTTAACATACAAAACATTTGAACAACTTCTAAAATATGATGCATTATTATTTATCAAACTACCCAATATAACACATTCTGTCTAAAGAATACTTTTACTTCTGATGCTTTAACTACATTATGCTGATAATACCTACGTACTTTTACTTAAAGGTACAGTGGTTAGGATTTGGCGACATCTAGTGGCGTGGCTGCAGGTTGCAACCGAGTACCCCTCCGCTCACTCCTCCCTTTCTAAGACTGCAGTAACATGAGTCGCCGAGTGCAAAACCGTGGCAACGCCACCCCGCTCAGAGACCGTCCTTTCCATAATAATAACACTTTAGGACAAACGGAAGTCAGACGGCGGCTGGCGGTACCACGATCTTGCACTCTGCGGCTCACGTTCACGCAGTTTCACAAGCATGTTGAAGAACTACGGTGACCTTCAGGTAAAACGTGAAAGTCTCTCTCTAGAGCCAGTGTTTGGTTTGTCCGTTCTGGGCTACTGTAGAAACATGGCGGACTCGGTGAAGAGGACCCGCTCCCTATGTAGATCAAGCCCCCAGGAAGAGCGCCGGTCGTCGATCCGGACTTTCGTAGTGGCCAAACGGAGGTACTGCAACTTCCGTGTCCGTCACGTGATGCCATTGGGCCCAAAAAGACTTTTTCCCATAGACTTACATTGGGAAAGAGACGTCTGTAACTCAGCGGATAATTTTTTTTTTAGGTGAATCAACTCCCCAGTGCGAACACTCTAATAGCCCTTATTTAAAAAGTTATGTTTTTAAAGTTGTAAAATGAACTAATAGCCGAATCCAGAGTTTATTTCCCTTCCTCCGTTCATGTGAGTGAGACCCAGAACGAGGCTGGAACGCCAGGCCGTGACGACGGCGTGACGTTGGGACCCCGTGACCGAGTCATGTGACCGAGCGGACGCTACTGTGCATGTTCCATGTGCCCCAAGATCCGGGTACTTCTCCAGACGGAAGTCGAGCCATTAAGGCTTCATGCGCCACTGAGCAACTTTCATAGGAATGAACGGGGCCCCGCCTCCAACGCTGGATCCAGGTCTCTTAATACATCCATGATGTAGATATGAAGGACTCATTCTAAGCTAACGGAAACATAACAATTCTTAGTTTCAGGTGATTATACACTAATGAAAACATAGTTATGAATATTATATTCCATTTCTGCTAATAGATCCCCCGAAATATCACACACTGTTCCTTTTAGTACAAATTTGCATGCAGGAATTTGACTTATAACCGTATTTTTTTTTGCCATTTCTACTTAAATAAAAGCTCTTAGTGCTTCTACCACTTCTGCAAACAGCTCACAGAGATCACCTCTGGAAAAAAACATACGTACAAAGATAAAAAAAGATATGCATACGAAGCATCTCGACTCTATATGCGTGTGAACATTGTGTGCATGACAGAAGGGTTGCATTGACCTATATTAGCAGCACATAAAGTGTGTGTGAGCAGCAGACAGGGCCGGGCTGAGGGGATTGTTCGCTCTGTGTCAGGCTGTAAGCTGCTCCAGCTGGACTCCACACCCACCCGGCCTCTTACATAACCTCGTACATCCCTCCCCTATCTGCACGGAGCTCACACATACTGATCCTGGTGTAAGCGTTCACCAGCGACGGCAGAGTGGCGTGTTCTCCGGGGGGTTTTGCGAGTGCAACGCCACCGTGGGTAGATGGGTTTTCTTCTTCTGTGGCTTTATTGTGCTCGGAGTGAATTCAGTATTCAGACTAAAGTTTCACCAGCGAGGAAGCCCTTTGTAACCCAAACAACACACAGAGTGATTCCTTTTTCCCAAAACTAGAAAACACGGAGCTATCGGTCGAGGCCAGGTCTTATCATGAAGTCGAAGCAGAAGCAGGAAGGGGAGGTGGTGCCTCTCGTGTGTTGTTAGGGGTTCAGTGGGAAAAGCCTCCGCCTAACAGAGAACATGTTGTTCCCGGTTTCACATCTGCATCTCTATGCTGACAACACAAAAGAGTTGAGGACTGATCTGAAGCTGAAAGACTAGACCAGACACTCCTAGACTTAATCTGCTATCTTTTGTGTCAAAGTTTTATACGGAGGCTTTTGTTCAAATGTCAAAAATAATAATGTAGGAATTGTAACCGTACATCAGTTGGTCTGCAATACTAGTGGTGGAAGAAGTATCCTTTACTTAAGAACTAACACCACAATGTAATAATACTCCATTAAAAGAAAAGCTCTGCATTCAAAATCCAAAATCATCCCAACTCGTCACATACTGAAGCTTTGTCAGACCCCTCGGCGTCACTTTTCGATCGCAGTAAACAGGTGCTTAATGTTGTGAATTAAACAAAAACACTCGCTTATATTTAGGCAATAAAACCACTTAGTTAAGTTTAGGAAAAACAACAACATGGTTGGGCTTAAAATTACTACGTTTTGTACAATGAAAATGACTCGAAGTTGTGAACACGGGACACAAATGAACTTTAGCCTGCTACTATATGACCCATTTAGAGTCAGCACATCTGACCTGAAACTTAATAGATAATAAAATCTTGAAAACTTTAAATTACATTTAACAAAAATAAGACAATATACTTCAAATTATGAAATGTTATTACGAATTACGAATAGTTATGAAAAGTTATAACGTTCCATACACAGATTTCCTAAATAGTTAACTTAGTTTGTGATGCTACAGTAGTGTGACTTTTTAATTTTAGTTTTTTACTAGCTAAGACATTTCTTTAATAGCTTTAACGGTGCAACTTGATTCAGTAAATCAACCTGAATAATCTGATATTAGTGCCACACACAACTAAAGTCACTTCCTCTATGCTAGACGAAGCCTATATGTCATTTCAAAACAGTAGCTATTGACTGAAGCCAAAACCATTCAGACGTTAGGTAACACATTAATATCCTTATTGATCACGATACAAAGTTCACATGGAGATAAACAACAACACAGTTTCACTTCCTTGTATGTGGTTGATCTGTGTCTAGTTGTATATTGTACATACTTTGTATTCTCTTCTGTTAAAAGACACTTTATTATTACATTTAATCATGCATAGCTGCAGCAGAGACTCTCTGAGTTATGAATGTAATCCTCACATAAAATTACTTATTGTATAAAGAAGTCTGTTTTCTGTGAGCGAGACGTCGAACCCACAGAAATGTTAATGACATCAGTGAGCGTGCTGGTTCTCATTATTACTCCTGCAGCGCCAACAAGGCAGCGTATTGTGAGTCTGAGCCGTGCACAATGATGTGGGCTTCAGCGTCTTTCACATGAGACGATTTTACACCATGGCAACGCCTAGCAACGCATGACTCCCCTACATGCAACATACATCACATCACATCATGTTACATAACGAAAAAAACCTGTTTTAATCACAAGCAACCGTTACCTTGAGACCCAGTGAAACACCTGCAGGAGGCCCCAGCTTCACATTTAAATACTGTACTTGAGAATAATTTTGAGGTACTTGTACTTTGCTTGCTTCCGTTTTATGCTACTTCTACTGTAGCCTACTATATGAGAAGGAATTGTTCTATGGTTGGAGGTTCAATCTTCACCTTAAGAATACATTTGTGATAAAATATGATGAACACTTCCAGAGCTCTCAACCAGATCCAACGGCCACCAAAGCAAATTCCATAAGATGTGGTCAAAAGCTATGGAAAAGAGCTTGTAGTGGACATTAAGGCTGAAGTAGGCTAGATTGGAGCAAATATGATTTTAAAAAGTTATTTTTATAAAACGGTTGCTATATCGTGAAAGTAGTACATGAAACAGGTAACCTGCAAAAAAATCATGTCCCTCTGTGTCCTCCGGTGTCCTCCGGTGTCCTCCGGTGCTCCTGATGGCATCTGCAAGATTTCACAGACCAGCTGCTGTCTATGAGAGCCGGCTGTCAATCACTCGCGAACTCCGACCAAGCAGTCAAACTAGGCAGCGCTGATCAAATATGAATAAATATTATGTTACGTTAATGCCTATTTCTCTCCTCAAATGTTCTCAGAATCATCTTGTAGTGCACGGTTTAGCTGTAAAATGAGAAAGTTTGTGACGCCGCCGCCATTGTAGAAATCTGTTAAAGAAACGCCAAGTTCTGGTCACATGACCGGAGCACAGCCAATAGGAACGCTCTCTCAATGAAATGACCTGTGATTGGTCAAAGTCTCCCGTCACGGGCTAGATTTCCTAAAGCCTGAAAACAGAGCCATGAGGAGGAGCAGAAGTTTAGTTTTCTCTCAGAACACTTGAATTACAATATGCTGAAAGGTTATTATGGAAATGTTTGCCCAATGATGCCAAAAAAATATAATGCCTACTGCAGCTTTAATTTGTTGGGATCCACCAAAGGGGCCGCAAATAAATGTCATGGGTTGCCAGATAATTAACAAGATAAGAAAGTTTAAAAAAACAAATTTATGTTTTTCTAGACTTTGCACTAATTTTTGCCCTTTTTTTTGGTAAATGAGTGCATAATTGTTCCTCCACAATAAGCCTTAAAAAAACATACTGCCTACTGCCCCTTTAATACAACTTCCACCACTTCCTGTAGGTTAAAAGTCAGCTGAAGGCCTTTTTAAATTAAGCAAAATGTGTCCTATGTATCCAAATCCTTTTCAAATCCTCAGAGCCGACGGTCACATATTTGTCTCTGTTTGATTTCACAGTTGACTCACTGAACGTCGCTGGATATTAAAGCAAACACCACAGCGAGTGCACTCAGGTGTTTACTCAGGGAGCAGTGCTGTTGCCATGGGAAAGTGCAGAATAAGGCTGAACAGGTGATAAGCGCAAACAGGGGGCAGGTGTGGCTGCCAGGTAAATTGGGGACTGTACGTGCACTGCTAAAAGATCACGTTATTGACCTTTAGACGTCACCTGTATCAAGTTAGTTTGTCCTGCCTCGTAAAGTAATGAATCTGTGCTTTGGTTGTCTGGAGTTTTATCTGTCAGGTAGGAGCTTTACGATCGTTGAGTAACAGAGATGAAGCAGCTTCACTGCCAGAGAAGGGACAGTAGACGCTGCCATTGTCTGCCAAGTCTGATCACGCAGCCTCATGCTGGCAGACGAGGTGAGGCAAAGACCTGGCAACCACACAGAGCTCCAACGGGCCTTTCAACACCGAATGTCTGCCATGTCCCAACAAGATCTGTCGGGTACATTGCGCTGAACCCAAAGCCCTTTGCAACATACCAGCATCGACAAAAATATCAGACGTCTACAACAACTGTGCACATTAAGATTCGGACACATCGGAATATGAACCAGTTTTGTAAACAGCTGCCGTGCCACGATGAAACAGCACATCTTCCTCTCAACTCTGGAGCCGTTTCAAATCTGCAATGTCCTGAGTGGTTGCAACGATTTGCTCTCAGGTTTCTCAAGACATTAACGTGACTTGGGAGACTTGGTACACGCCGGCTGTCGGAGCTGTATTACAGAATATCAATGTCACGGTTCAAGACCTTTGAGATTGTTGTTTGGGTTGGAGCGGAAAATTTTAAACAACTTTAAAGCATATATTAGAGGAGATTTACTGGAAGAAATATCCAACAAAAAAATGTATTGTCATATACAGGTAGCTGTCATAATATATTTTTCTTAAAACCAGAATAACATTACCCGTGGTCGAGACGCTTCATATTGTTAAAGGATAATGAAGTTAGTCTCATATCTGTCCGTTAAAGGCCTCAGCTAGCAGCCAGTTAGCTTAGCTTAGCATAAAGACTGGAAACGGATGGAAACAGCTAGCCTGGCTCTGTCTGAAGGTAACCTCTAAAAGCTCACTAGTTAACAAATTTTTATCTCATTTGTGTAACCCATACAGAGACTGAAGAGTAAAAACCCCACGTGGATTGTGTGCCGGACTATTTCTCGGCTGGAAGTGGAAACATCCTGGAGCATCAACTGGTTGCTTAGCAACTGCTCCTCTTGGTTTTTGTACGCATTAAACAAACAAGGTGTAACGTGTTCATTAGTGCGCTTTTAGAGGTGCCCATTGGATAGAGCCAGGCTAGCTGTTTCTCCTTGTTTCTAGTGTTTATGCTAAGCTAAGCTAAACGGCTTCTCTTCTAACTCGTAGCAAGAAAGCGAATAAGTTGAGCTTTTACTTTAAACGCACAGTAATTTCTCCTGCTAGGAGGCTCTCAATCAAAACAATAAGAAAAGGAGTAGTTTGATGACGTTGTGAAGTAGCGTGGCATCATGGGAGTTGGCCATACATAGTCATTTTTAGACATTTTAATGCAGAAATGTTACATATTATACGTTTAAAGCTTCAGTAGGCAGTATATATTTTTGGCATCATTGGGCAAAAATTCCATAATAACCTTTCAGCATATTGTAATTCAAGTGTTCTGAGAGATAACTAGACTTCTGCTCCTCCTCATGGCTCTGTTTTCAGGCTTTAGAACATCTAGCCCATGACGGGAGACTTTGACCAATCACAGGTCATTTCATTGAGAGAGCGTTCCTATTGGCTGTGCTCCGGTCATGTGACAGGAACTTGGCATTCCTTCAACAGATTTCACAATGGCGGCGGCGTCACAAACCTTCTCATTTTACAGCTAAACCGTGCACTACAAGATGATTCTGAGAACATCTGAGGAGAGAAATAGACATTAACATAACAGAGTATTGATTCATATTTGATCAGCGCTGCCTAGTTTGACCGTTTGGTCGGGGTTCGTGAGTGATTGACAGCCGGCTCTCATAGACGGCAGCTGGACAGCAGACCTCAGATCAGTTGTTACCTTGGTTGCCTCCGGTCTGTGAAATCTTGCAGATGCCGTTAGGAGCACCGGAGGACACAGAGGGACATGATTTATTTCAGGTCACCTGTTTCATGTTCTACTGTCACGATATAGCAACCGTTTTATAAAAATAACTTTTTTTAATCATATTTGCTCCACTCTGCCTACTGATGCTTTAATTTAGACTCAATAATAAATTAAATGACTTATAAATATGTCGATTTGATTGCTGTA
This sequence comes from Adelosebastes latens, assembly GCA_916700685.1. NCBI lineage: Eukaryota > Metazoa > Chordata > Actinopteri > Perciformes > Sebastidae > Adelosebastes > Adelosebastes latens. Next base: position 20,796 of record CAKAKR010064943.1, on the reverse strand, counting down.
TTTTTAGATCACTTTAAAATATTCTAACAATAGAAAACCCCCGTTTTTATTCACATTCCCTGTCTGGCCAGCTGCCACCAGTTTGGGTGACCCAGTTTATCTGAGTGGGTTGAGGCACACTGACCAGCACAGCCATTTTGATTTGCAGCCATTTGTAAGGCCCATTGTGAGTGGAGAAAAAAAAAAAAAAAGAGGTGCTGCAGCCTCCAAACCACAGCAGCACTTTTTATGCAAACTCTCACAAACCCCGGTCGGCCGGCCGGCCGGCTGGGCGGCGTGCTCGCTGCTGCTGCCGGTGATGAGGAGGAGCATCGGTTTGTTTGACCATGTCTGCCCTCCACTCGCTTCCTGGATGCCCTTCATCACACCACAATCTCTTAATCACTGCTGTGCCTTTGAGAGGGGAAAAAAAATCTTTGCGAGCGGATTGGCTGCTCTTGGTGGAGCTGTTGCTAAGGGGAGGGTTTCACTCAGTGATGGATAGATGTGGCAGCCGGTGTGGTGGGGGCAACCAGTTTGAGCAACATATATATATATCAATGTAATGCTTCATCTATATACTCCACTGCCGTCATGTTCAATGTGACAAAGCTGCAGGAATATGTGACCCTCTAAAATGTAGACAAACTCCTGCAGAGGTTTCTAAAGATCATGTTCCATCAGGGTGCCGTTTATTTTGTTTTTTTAATCAAGTTTATTGTCTCACCTGAATAAAGTCTTATCACTTCTGATGGGTCAACGCACTTTACAGCTTTTATAACCCGTCTGTCAGCTGTTGTTTCCACCGTCTGAGATGATTAGTGGACTGTAAATGTCGATAAAATTAGATTAAGATGGGCAATAAAACAAAAAATAGGCCGTGTGCTGACGGGGTTGTTACACCATGACACTTTATAATGTGTGAGTCTATATCGGCAATTATATTTTGTAATTCGTCTTAAAAAACAAGCTGATCTGTAAGGAAATGTGCACAAAATCCACTCAAGTTCTGTTCTGTAATCAGACGTTTTCTGAAGAAAAGCAAGTAGTTAACTTAGATTGAAGCAATATTTACATGCAATGTTAGTGGTCCTAAATTGTGTTTACATTGTAGGCAAGAAACCCCCTCACAAACATTTGCTTCACGGCACCCTGCAGGTCAAACACACTGCAGGATGTTCTTCTTACAGGTTAAATGTCTTTCAGCACTAGTGCGTATTTGCATAAAACGGCGATGATGCAAAATGCATCTTATCTAACAAATTGTGCTGCTGGAGAGCCGTGACCTCTTTAAGCTGCACCTCTTTATAGATCTTATCCTTTTAGGGAAATCCTCAGCAAAGCACTTTTAAATCCTTCCAATTATATAAAGCTGCTAAACCTGCCCTACATAAGGAACGGTGACGTGTTACGGCACGTCAAAATGCATCATTACTACACATTCCTGAGTAGCCTTTAAGCTACGGAGACAAACATTTGTTTTCTAACTGACATGAAAAAAGGCGGAAACCCCCCCCCCCCGACATCCTTCCTGTTCGCAGCAGTGACACAACAAACAGTCAAAGTTTCCAATTATTTATTTCTGCTTTAATATAAAATTTTGAAATATCCAAGGACAAACAAATGAATCATGAACACCTTTGATGAACCGTTTTTAGCAGTCAAGACAATGGTGGAGTAACTGAACAGGGCATGAGGGGGTATACAAAAAGTCAAGGCACGCCATGTTACAGTAAGTGGAAAGATTTAAAACCTCAGCAGGTAAGAGGAGCCCTTCAGCTCAGCGCTAAAATCAGTTAAAAAAAGAAAAAGGAGGGACAGAATAACCAGCATTCAATTTCTCCTATACAGTCAGAAACCTTCTTTTTATTCTCAATCTGGTAACAAACTTTTGAAATGGAAAAGACAAAAAAAAAAAAGGGGGCGAGTTTCTGCATAAACCAGAGCTGCGCTTCATCTGGACTTTTTGGGGAACAGATTCAATAAAAACCTCCACCGTGCACGTTAAGTGTCGACCTCCTGTTCTGTACGGAGGGACATGTCGGTGCAGGCGTCACCGGTTTCAGGTAGGGGATAGTTGGAGTGCTCAGGAGGAGTGAGAGAAGTCACAAAGTGGTTGCCCTGGTCAGTTCACTGTCCATTGAGATCTATTAGGAAGAGATGGGGGGCCCTTCTCAACACATCCCATTGTGCAAGTCAAGCAGTCCGGGGGTTGGGGGGGGAAGAGAAGAAAAATTTAGTGACTTCTATCTCATGAAGTTTCCACCTCCGATTTCCCTCTTGTACCGGTTGGTGAGGTGGTCGGCCTGCAACGTGAGCTTGGACAGAACTCCAAACAGTCCCCTGAGGTGATAGTGAAACTGGTTCTCCAGGTCCGAGTTGTCGTCGGGATGCAGCTCCTCGCCGCTGACCTCCTCCTGCTTCACCGCCATCTCCAGGAAGCTGGCGCCGCCGCTCATCTCCCTCTTCAGCAGACCCCACTCCATGTCGTTCTTTATGGACTTGAGGAGCAGGTAGTGCTCGTACATGTCCCTCTGCTTGTTGGGGCACGGCGTTTCGTGGTTGTCCTCGTCGTCGTCGTGCCGGTTGTTGCTGCTGTTGTTGTTGGGCTCCACGTCGCCGGCCGCACGCTCCTCCAGGGGGACGTCTCGCAGCAGGCTGGGCACCATGATGGTCTCGTCCATGTTGTTGGCAGCTGCTATGAAGCGGTGCATGACGTTGATGAGGGAGTGCTTGTTGCTGGCCGAGTCGCTGCTGATCTGCATCATTTTGAAGGCTTTTTGGGGGCTTGGCTTGGTTAACTGGCAGGTGGTGGTCGTATTAGAAAAGGCAGAGCTGCAAGAGAGGAGGACACATGAGGATGCAGGAAGGTGCACAAACTGCAAAAACAAATCCAGGTGTTATGCACCTTTAAAACACAGATTCAGCATGGATGCACACACACACACACACACACACACTAGAAGGCAGCCAGACAGGAAATATGATGAAACACAGGCAGCTTGTTTCTCAGCTCATCTGCACAACATAACCTGACTTTTAGCACCCAAAAAACACACTACATGAATAATAATCTTCATTTTGCTGCATTGTTAACACCCAACTCACATCAATATGACCTTGACTTCCTCATATTGCATCATATATATGAAGAGTATTTCCTGCAGAGGCCTTGAATAGAATAAATGCAGACTGACCTGAACCACGAGGTAACCTGAGGAGAGGATGTTTCTTGGTGTTGCTGGTTTGATAAACTCAAGTCTTCTTCAGCCTCTCTGCTGCTCACCACCCGCCGTGAAGGAAAGTACAATATTTCCCCAACAAGACTGACGACTTGAGCTGTTTTATACCCGACTAGCCAGCTGGGAGTGGAAGAGAAAAAGAGTAACATCCTCCCTCCCCTGGTGTTTCTATTGGGCTGCATGGAGGAAGTGGGCGGGCTCTCAAAAGCATCTGATCCTAAACCGACCAATCAGAGGCCAGATCACAGCTGCCACTCAAATCTATTTGTGCAGGTTTGTCTGCAGCCTCTTTACTTCTCATCCTTTCTTTCTTTTCCTTTCTTTTCTTTCTAGGCCGTTTGCAGCCTGAAGGCAACAACTGATTCAAGTTTGCACAGGAAAGCACATCCTCCCCATCAGGTGAGGAATTTACCAAACATGTTTGGCCTTTTGTGTTTAAAAAAATATGCAAAGTTTTAGCTTTTACTTCATGTCTCTCTTCAGCTGCATGTTTATTAAGTTACACAGCACTGCCACCTTGTGTCTGCACACAAACTCACCATGCATTGTTCAATCACAGTAAAAATATATATACAAATATTTTCCCATCACACAATATTGAGTTATTCTAAAAGAAAGGTGTTGGTCTTACCTGATAATTCTTCACCTTTGACATGAAATAGTGCCACTAATCCTCCACACTGAGGTGTCAGTCCTTCAGGTTTACCTGCATGTGTGTGCTCTGCTCTCACACACACTCAGGTGTATTTGATTAATTATTATAATGATGATGGGCGTGGCAGAGTTATTAAGGTAATTAGGTACACCTGTGATCTTCCTGCTATGTGGCAACTAGTCCCAGCAGGCAGCCAATGATTGTTCTTTGTCTCAATTTGAATATTTTTTAGAAGCTTATTGTGGAGGAACAATTATGCATTAATTTACAAAAAAAAAAAAAGGCAAAAATTAGTGCATAGTCTAGAAAAACTTAATTTTGTCTTTTAAACTTTCTTATCTCGTTAATTATCTGGCAACACATAACTTTTCTTTTGCGGCCTTTTGGTGGATCCCAACAAGTTAATTTAGTTGGATAGATAGATAGATAGATAAATAGATAGATAGATAGATACTTTATTGATCCCGAAGGAAATGTAGGCATCCAGTAGCTTAAACAACAGGTCCCAACACCAATACACTTTAAAAAGAGATAAAATAGAATAGAATAAAGTAAAATAAAATATAAATAAGATAACAGAAGTACAGCAGTGAAGTGACAGTGTGCCAGTGGTTGTGCAAATAGTGCTAGAGTACTAAATATAGTGGTGTATATTATAGTGTATGATACAGTAGTGTAATGTAATAGTATACTAGTAGTATAGCTGTATAATATGATAATACAAGAAGATGTAAGAAGTGCTATGAGAAGATATAATATAATAATAATAATATATAGGTGTAGTTTAGGTTAATACAACAATAATAATAATAGTAATACAAATGATGGTACTTTATATATATATATACATATATATGTATAAATATATACATATATATATATATGTATAAATATGTATATATATATATATATATATATGTATATATATGATATATGTATATATATATAATATGAATGAAAGATACCAGCAGTCAAGTACTCAGGTGAGTATGTAAACAATGTAAACTACACAAACAATAACAAATATGGATATGAATACAAATAGCATCAGTGCTATGGCTAACATAGCCAGTAATCAGCAGCCAGCAGCCTAGTGGCCGCCATACTGAGAATGTGTGGCAGCAGACTGTGTTGAGATTAATTTTGTCAACACCGTCATACTACCAAAGTACTCACTTATGTCACTTGAAGAGTACACACATGCCGTACTAAAGCTTCTATCAATAAGTAAATTACTGATTGTAACATAAAACTTAAAATCAAAGACTAATGTTGTGATATTAGTCAGAAAACTGTTGTTGTTTGATAACTTACTTTTGGATTCATACTCACAAATGTGCATCATAAAACCCACAGACACAGTGTTATAGTAGTATAGTCATTACATGTCAGAATATGAACCTGGATGTGTTGATGTATTAATGTTGTGTGAGTTCTGGTTGACATACTGTGCTCTAGATTAGTGTAATCTTCATTTATCTTAAAAAGCCTGCTTTACTGAAAAGTGACTGTGACTGTAAACCGTGAATGCATCATAGGTTTCCTCAAATATTGTCATTATATAGTACTTAAAGTGGAAATCCTTTTGAGTTTCTATTTGAGCTTCAAGTTTTCAGAATTGTTTGTATAAATACATTTTGTGTGTGTGTGTATACAATGGGAGAAAAACTGTAATACAGCATTTTTTTTCCGGTAATGTGGCCACAGACACTCAGTTTGTAATAATGGAAAATATATAAATATTGCAATACTTTCATGAGTGGGCCATTTTGTTAACTCCTTCAGCGATAGTGACTCATTCATTTAGATGAAAATCTTAAAGCTAGTCACTTTAATATTTGAGAGGAAGTACAACAACTACCAACGCACTTCACTAAGGCATCTGAACTATCCATCTACTGCAGGGGTCAGCAACCTGCGGCTCTTTAGCTCCTCTCCAGTGGCTCCCTGTGGATTTATAAAAATAGAAATGAATAACTGTTTTTTGTTTACATTTTCATTTTTATTTATCACTGTTGTAGGTCTATGGTACGACGGAGTATTAGGGCCACATTGAGGAAAGAAAATAAATCTGAGATTTCGAGAATAAAGTCATAATATTATAAAGTAGTAGTTTTACGTGTTATTTTCTTTTTTCTCGTAATATTCTGACTTTATTCTGTAAATCTCAGATTTATTTTCTTTCCTCAATGTGGCCCTAATACTCCGTAGTACATTTGCACTTTGGCCCTCACTGCATTAGACTTATATACTATATACTTAGACTATAAACTGTGTTACCTTCATCACAATGATCAAATGTTTTGCGGCTCCAGACAGATTGTTTGTTTTTTTTTGCCTAAAATGTCTCTTTTGATAGTAAAGGTTGCTGACCCCTGATCTGTTATATCCTTAAATATAATGCTGAAGTTAAATTAAAAGTTGCATATTGAGAAACTTAATATCTTTCACATGTTGTATTTTGTATGGATCCCTCACAAGGCCCCAAATAACTGAATCATGTGTGTCTCCTCCTGCCAGAGTACTTCTGCATCTTTTCATCGTAGCAGCAAACAGCTGTGGAACAGACACATCCTGAGCATGCACACCCTTAAAAGGTACTAACTTTCATCTTTATTTTTATTTTTTTCCACATGCATCCACAAAAGAACAAAACAATTTAACACTGAAGAATGTGATATGAAGTTGGCTGTGCGACTAATCGGCACACATGAATGCGGGCGTTCAACAATACTGGCCTACGTCATCAGTTTAAGGCTCATTTTTCAAGTGCTCACTGTGAATCACACACTTGATTTCAGGGTGGCGACCTCTTCTCGTCCATCTCTCAGGCTTTATGTCGCTTTCACACACACAGAAATTCACTTAGTGTTGCAGAGAAGTTTAACAGCTTATCATCTAGATTTCATCTGCTCGGCTACAGACTAGTTTGTTTTTTTAGCATAATTACAAAATAAGGCAGCTGCATTATACAAAGACACAAGAAATGACAATTGGTCGAGTAAATTAACTCATAAAGTAACATCTACTTAATAGAAATCCCTAAATAAACCTCAGGAGTAACAAATGACCTCCGAAATGTGCAGGTCCCTTTAAATTTTTTGGTCAAACTACACTGCAGATGACGTCCCTTTTTTTGTTTTTTGGATTTCCTCTCACGTCGTTTCCCTCCTGCTCGTTTGTCATCGGTGAATAAAAAGAAGAAGCAGTGAGTGTTTTTCCCTCTCTAAAATAATATCAACTAACACGCACACAATATTTAAAAAAATCACAGGAGATTCTTTCAACTCAGTTTGCATCAGGAGCTGCCCATCAGTGACCTGCAGAGTCAGAAGGAAAAACACGTCAGACGGGTTGTTGGACGCCGGCGTGAAGCAGCTAATTTGCATTTGGATCATTAAATCATTAAACCACTGCTTCAGTTTCTCGGGCGGGAGGGTTCACAATCTGTGCTTAGTACAATATGTACATGATTTAGGAACAGCAGCACAGAACAGTTCACTTCCCCAATATTTAATAACTCTGCCGATAACAAGTCTCACCTGTGGAAAGTCACTGTTAGACCATCTCGTACTGGTTGTTGGTTATGTATCGAGACAAGCAGCAGGACAGGAAGATCCCAATGAGCTGAGAGGAAACACATTCAACAAAATAGAGATTAATTAAAACGGAACCAATTCCAAACACACTAAATTACATAACTTTACTGCAGAGACCTGCAGATACAGCTGTGCATACAGCGACCACATTAGTGCTCAGACTATAAATAACTGTACTTATAAACTATATTATCTAAACCATGTTCTCATTGTGAAATCAAAGGTGAAAGTTAGTTATTACTAACTGTAAATGTTATTTGATTCTATCTGGTTTAACTTTTGACCTGCTGTACTTAGTTTTATAATGTGATGGTTGATTAGAATCAGCATGTTGATGTGGTCATGTCTGCTTTTACAGGTTCGCTCATTACTCCCTATATATAATAAACACTTAATAATTGATTCTCTAGTGAGCAGTAAACTGAGATTTTAGATACGGTAAATACACTTTAATTAAAGATACCCTGTCCCAGTTTTGTTTATACTTGTGCACGAGGACTCGACTGACACGATTACAAATTAAACACTTAGGTTGCGTCCGAAATGTCCTCACTAACGCACTATTTAGAACGCTAAAACAGTATGTGAGATATTTAGGTATGTCCGAAGCCTTTGTATGAAACCAATATTACGTGAATTGAATACTATATCCGGTGAATTATTAAGAGTATGCAACGCTGGACACTACAGCGGCATTAACAGCCCACAATGCAATGCGGCAGTGACGACAACGTTCATAACGGACGTTCGGCGAACAGCTCCGTTACGTCAATAACGTTTTAATTTAACCGTAAGTATTAAGATTTCACTTTGCTAGGGCGTAATATATATTTTAAAATTAATTCAGACTTTGATTCTCACAAAACCATCAGTTTGGTCACATGAGGTCGACACGGGTTACCATGGTTACAAGTCTCCAACCGGCAAGGAGGCTCTCGGGAAGTGACGACGTAAATTACTGCTCAGTGCGTCCGAAAAGGTACATACTACTGTTTATACATACAGAAGTATGTTGAACGATAGTATTGAGTATTTAGTGCGATGTCACAATATTTAAAGGGTAAACTACACCCTCAAATTCTGCTAGAACCCTCTCTATCAGCATATTTAAAACACTATTTAACAGAGGGGTGAAGGAGAAACGACTGTAGGATGTTTTCTGTACATATTTCTGGTCATTTTTGCCTTTTATTAAATAGTATGTCGTGGACAGGACATGAGGGGAGAGAGGGAATGGGGGATGAATCGAACTATGGTCAGTGACAGTGTCTTAAACCCCGAGGCCACCAGGACGCTGACTGCTCGCCTTATTTTATTCACTTATTGGCTCATTTAACAGGGACGGTGCACATTAATAAACTTTGCTGTAAAGCGACAGAGTTAGCCAAAAGGTCCATTTTCATCTGTAGCCCCTGGACAGATGTTACAAAGTCATCTGTCCAGATGTTGCCTTACTAGACTCCCTTGCTGCCTGCGTCACTGCATAACCAAAGCTACAAAAAAAACTAAATAAAATGCGTATGTCCCATTTGTTCTGTATCTGAAAGAACAACATGTGATGTACCTGGAAGAATGCAATCCCAAAAGAGATCCCTGCGATGATTCCCAGGTTGGACTCCATCGTATTGGTCACCTTTGTGAAGCAGCCCTGCGTCAGAAAAACATTTATAGAGAGGCTTTTAAAGAGTTCTACAAACACAGACAGTTTTTGAGCTGCAACATATTACCCTGCTTGTTCCTAAAAACAAACTTAAAACCACACAAATATGTAGTTACTCACCACTGGGAACACCTCTGTGCTAGCCTTGTCGAGGTCTTTCAGGGTCTCCGGTGAGCATTTGGTGTTGTCTTTACAGCAGCTGACAGGGATGCCGTGCTCTTTAAAGTAATCTGTATCGCCCCAGTCGGTGTAATTGTTCACCCCGCAGCAATGCAACTATATGGACAAAAAAAAAAGACAATTATCACAATGTTGTAATGTCTTTATACGACAGAAAAGTGGGTCAAAAAGTGTTTTTAATAATGACAAAAAAGCCAGCTGGATATTTGTTGTGTGGTCACAATACAATGAGTGATGTCACTGCAGATGTTTTGGATTGCCTACTGGGGAAAACACCTGCAGTGACACAAGCTCACTAGTTTAAACCCACAGAGAGCAGCACTTCTCTGCTCTCTGTGGGTTTAATGTTTAGTTGCCCTTTTTGAAAATGTTCTTATACAAACAGAAGTCTGTGTGGTTTGTACAGTGAGACACAAACGCAGTCAGATAAGAGTAACACCATTAGTGTAATGGAAAACCTCCCACTCACATTCATCTGGATGTAGTCAACAGCAGCGCTTCTACTGTCTGTGCTATTGTAGGACTTCACAGCGTTTTTATAGGCGACGCCTATCTTGGCCTTGATCTGGTGAATTCAAAACAAAG
>CAKAKR010064943.1:0-10750 GCA_916700685.1 Adelosebastes latens | reverse complement strand
TCGATGTGATCCATTTAAAAAAACATATGTGGCTGACCTCATGTCTGAAGATAAAGCCTGAGACGCCGGCTACGAGCTCAGCCAGGAACACCAAGGTCAGAAACATGGCATACTGGAGGGAGCAAATAAAGAGAAGACAATTAAACAAGGTCACATCTGAAGGGGAACAGTTCAGGGACCTCACTGCACCGTCACTGACCAGTTTGAGCATCCATGGGCTGCCGCGGCACGTAGCGAAGCAGCCGAACAGTCCGAAAATCACGATGATGGCTCCGGTCCCGATGAGGACATATGGCGCATTGGTGCTCTCGTCGGACGCCAGAGAGAAATAGGCCTCCAGGTTCACCTTCCCCCACACGCCGACGGCCAGCAGGATCACGCCTGTGAACTGAAGGCGATGGCAGGGAGAGTCAGAAAGGAGAGATGAGCAGGGTGTTCGGGTTCAAAACCACCCTGGTACAGTTAGAGTCAAGTAGCAATTAATCAAATATTATATATAGTATTATTCTTTCAATGATTTAAAAAATTTAAAATAACTTCACGTCAGACAAGTAAAAGTTTTGCATCACAGATTTTATAAATGTGATATTTAGCTAAATTACTACCTGAATGTTTCGTACATTTTTTGCTAATAAAAACAGGGAGGAAACAGGATTTGATTACATTTGAGCTGTGAGAAATTCAGATATTTTTTACAAACTTGTAACTGGTTCCAAAATTAAATTGGTTATCGGATATAAAAACTGGAACAAAAGAATCAAATCATTTGTCAACCAAACATTTACTGGTTTCAGCTTCATAAATGTGAGAATTTGATGCTTTTTTTTGTCGTTTCTTTAACATATGAGAGTAGAGCTGCAACGATTAATCGATCAGTTCAACTATTAAATTAATCGCCAACTATTTTGGTAATCGATTAATCAAAATTCTCTGATTGCAGCTTCTTAAATGTAAAATATTTTCTGGTTTCTTTCCTCCTCTATGTCAGTAAACTGAATATCTTTGAGTTGTGGACAAAACGAGACATTTGAGGACGTCATCTTGGGCTTTGAGGAAATACTGATCCACATTTTTTTTTTACCATTTTATAGATCAAACAAATAATCGATTAATCTAGAAAATAATCAACAGATAAATCGACAATGAAAATAATCTTTAGTTGCAGCTTTATATGAGAGTTAATTGTATATCTTTGGGTTTTCGACTGTTGGGTCGGAAAAAATACGACACCTAAAGACGTCACCTCGAGGCTCTGAGTACTTGTGATGTCCATTTTCACTATTTTCTGACTTTTTATAAATAATCATATAAACCTCTTCCCATCATGTTTTGATGAAAACGCTCTGCAACACAGCCTCTAAAAATATGACATTTAGCTGTTAAAAAGCCCCCTCAGATAGACCGCTGGTCTGCACTGAATCTGCTCGAATATCTGGGATACTTTTAATTAAGGAACAACACTATTTCCCTCATTGATTTCCTTTATTAATCTGTTCTCAGAGGAGGAAGTGCAGATGAAGAGGAGCAGAGGGGGATGTTGGAGCTCCGGCACACGGTGAGTAAAAGCCCACATTGTTCACAACCACCATATACTTGATAAACGCTCCTTTGTTGTCAGTCATACGTGATTCAGATGCTGCAGATTATGTATTTACCTGTTCAGTAAAAACACACACCTGGGATCCGCCACTAACCTCTCAGCCTGAGGTTTAATCGTCTCAGCATCTTTTTTCCTTTATGACAGCCCACACCAGTCATTAGCCTGAGGGGAGGCATCAGCTCAACCAGCCAAGAGCAATAAATTGCCAGATAAAAGCATTGACCTGAACTTTGTGTTAGCAACAGCAGCAGCAGCCTGAGGTGGCTGTTTGCTGTTTGCTCAGTACAAAGATTAACGGAGGGGGGGGGGGGCAACGATAACGGCTCATTTTCTTCTCAAGACAAGCTCATGTTTACATTTTCATAACATCTAATATAACGGCTGCAACTAGCAGTTATCTTCATTATCAATTATTCTGACGATCTCATTTAATCAGTTTGTATTCGAAAATTAATAATTTGATAAGCGATTCATCTTTCAGTCATTTTTCAAGTAAGATACCAAATATTATCTTGTCTTTGCTTCTCAAATATGAGGATTTTATTTTGTCTTATGTGACAATAAATCTGAATATCTTTGGGTTTTTTTTAGACTGTTGGTCTGACAAGACAACACATTTGAAGATGTCTCCTAAGGCTATAGGAAACTGGAAAGGTTCCTGGAAAGAATGATGCAGCTTTGTACTATTATTAGAAACAGAGTGATGATACTAAACCTCTAATTAATTAACTCAAATTAATTGCTAGCCAAGTGAGTACATCAGTTATACATTAAAACTTTTCCAAATCTACATCACACTAATATAAAAGCAGAAGCTACTAAAATTATATGTATAAATCTGGTGCAATGCAAATGTTTTGAACGTTTTTTTCACAGTTGTACATTAAAAAAGGTTGTGAAATTTGCCTTCAGGCAAGCATACAATTCATCGTATATGGAGAATAAAGTTTCCAATAATAAAAACGTAACAATAAATGAATAAACAGCCTAATGTTTGAGCTTTCCTTTAAAGGAAATCCCAGTTTTCCCTAAAGTTAGTACCAAATTACCAAGGAAACTATAACATATATATCTAGTTTCCTTGCAAATTACATAGTCTGTTACGTCAACTTCAACCATTAGTCAAACAACAGAAAATTAATCTGTAACTATTTTAACAAATGATTTTTCGTTTTGAAGGTCCCATATTGTAAAAAGTGTGATTTTCATGTCTTTTATATTATAAAGCAGGTTTAAGTGCTACATAAATACTGTTAAACTATCAAAACGCTCAATATACAGAGAAATGCACACAGCCCGTAATCAGAAATTGTGTGTTTGAAACCAGCCGTTAGGATTTCTGTCCATTTGTGATGTCACAAATCTACAATATATAGACCATTTCACAGTTTTAAACTTCAACATACTAAACATGTCCCAGTTTATTTCCTCTTGCAGTGTATGTAAATAACATTAGCTGACAGGAAGTAAACATGGACCCAAACTGTTGCCTAGCAACGCAATTCCGTTGAAATATGCTAAAACGGAGCGTTTCTGACAGAGAGGTATATACAGGTACATTCAGACAGACAATATGAGAATAATAATGTGTTTTTTAACATTACAGCATGTAAACATGTTCTAGTAGAAACACAAAATACAAGTATAAACCTGAAAATGAGCACGATATGGGACCTTTAAGAGACAAGTCCATTGACAGAAAATGAATCCGCAACTATTTTGATAAGTGATTTAATCTTAATCTTAATCTAATCTAATCACTAATATCTCAAGTAAAAACACCAAACACTACTTAATAATAACTATATATTTTATAGTTTCCTTGCAAATTATACAGTCTGCTACATCAACTGCAACACTTAGTAGATCAACTGATTAGTCGAACAATAGAAAATTAATCGTTCTAAGTCTTTTTTTAAATCATTCTAAAGTTTTTTCTTTCCAGCTTCTCAAATGTGTAACGTTATGTTTTTTTATATATAATTTTTTGACTGTTTCTGACATGTTATAGACCAAACGATTTCAAAACAATACAGATTAAATAGTGACAGTAACTGTTGCTGCTCTAATGCTAATGTTATCTCTTTAGAGGAAATGATGGAACGTTAGTGATTCTAATCTTGTGTGCATAACAACGTTATCTGTCAATCGGTTAATCGACTAACCTTTGATGTTTAACGTATAATTAAGATGGACTGTAGAAGAACAAGAATAAGAGTGTTAAATCTAACCTTAAACGGATAATATATCACTTATAATACAAGTTAAACTGTAGTTTTTGTAGGTAAAATATTGTGTTTTAAATCAGTGACAGATCAGAGCTAACGGCTGTTTTCAGAACGTTGGAACGTTGATTATAAATCTGAATTTGAATCTGCTCCAACGGTTCTAACGTCTCCAACGGCTCCAACGTCTCCAACGGTTCTAACAGCTCCAACGGTCGGTAAGTTGTTCTTTAAGTCAACATTAAACAATCTGAACTTTAGCTGGAGGACATTTACTCAACAGATCTGTCTCTCTGAGTGTCTCTGTCGTGATTTGAGGAGCAGCCTTGTTGGCACCGCCGCCGCCACCTCTTTTAGCCCATTGTTGCTCCTTTAGCTTGTTGTCCCCCAACATGACATGACATGTATCTCACCCAGAATATGAGGCTGTAGGAGATGAGGAAGGTCTTCAGGCAGGTGATCACCGGCTTCGTCTGAAGCCGTCGAGACGGCGGCGACATGATGGCGTTTTAGACTTTAAAACTGGAGGAAAAAAGGGAGAGAAAAGTTGAGTTCACACAGCGCCCTGGAGGGGAGAGGAGGAGAGGAGGAGAGAGGGGGGAGAAAACTTCAGGGAGAAATCAGAGGAGAGAGAGAGAGAGAGGGGGAAGTGTCGTCACTAACCCAGATTCACTTTCCTGAAGGGAAAAACAGCTCTAAATGGTCCAGAGTCAAGTCAGCAGCCACGTTTACATTATATATCAGTGTCAAGCACAGATTTCAAAATAAAACACTGAGATACAGCTTTCAAAATAAAACAGCTCCAAGCAGTCCAGAGTCAAGTCAGCAGCCACGTTTACATTATATATCAGTGTCTAGCACAGATTTCAAAATAAAACACTGAGATACAGATTTCAAAATAAAACAGCTCCAAGCGGTCCAGAGTCAAGTCAGCAGCCACGTTTACATTATATATCAGTGTCAAGCACAGATTTCAAAATAAAACACTGAGATACAGCTTTCAAAATAAAACAGCTCCCAGCAGTCCAGAGTCAAGTCAGCAGCCACGTTTACATATCAGCGTCAAGCATAGATTTCAAAATAAAAACACCAACATACAGCTTTCAAAATAAAACACCGACATACAGCTTTCAAAATAAAACACCGACATCGGCTTTCAAAATAAAACGGCTCTGAACAGTCGAGAGTCAAGTCAGCAGCAACATTTATATTATATATCAGCTTCAAGTACAGTTTTCAAAATAAAACACCAAGATATAGCTTTCAAAATAAGACAACGACATCACAGCTTTCAAAATAAAACACCGACATCAGCTTTCAAAGTACAACAGCTCTAAACAATCCAGAGTCAAGTCAGCAGCGACATTTATATTATATATCAGCGTCAAGTACAGATTTAAAAATAAAACACATAGATATAACTTTCAAAATAAAACAGCTCTAAACAATCCAGAGTCAAGTCAGCAGCCACGTTTACATTATATATATCAGCGTCAAGCACAGATTTCAAAATAAAACTCCGAGATATAGTTTTCAAAATAAAACACAGACATCAGCTTTCAAAATAAAACAGCTCTAAACAGTCCAGTCAAGTCAGCAGCGACATTTATATCACATATCAGCGTCAAGCACAGATTTCAAAATAAAACACCGAGATATGGCTTTCAAAATAAAACAGCTCTAAACAGTCCAAAGTCAAGTCAGTAGCCACGTTTATATTATATATCAGCGTCAAGTACAGATTTCAAAATAAAACACTGACATACAGCTTTCAAAATAAAACAGCGACATCAGTTTTCAAAATAAAACAGCTCTTAACAATCCAGAGTCAAGTCAGTAGCGACATTTATATTATATATCAGCGTCAAGTACAGATTTCAAAACAAAACACTGACACAGCTTTCAAAATAAAACAGCAACGTACAGCTTTCAAAATAAAAAAGCAACTGAAAACCCTACATTATTTTAAACACATATGACTATTTGAGGAGGAATATTTAGTGAGGTTTTCTCTGTAAAACTGCCCTATTAAATGTTAATATAAAGTTAGGCTTTACTTAATTTAAAATGAAAATATATTCAAAATCATGATATATTTCAAAATTATGAGACCTAAGCCGTACCATCGCATAATTTTTAATGAAAAAGGTAAAAAATTGATCCAGAGCTCATAAATTTATCTTGGTAAATATGTACGGAGGACCACAAGAGTAACGTAAATAGTAATAAAGCATTTAATTGATTAATAACTAATTGTACGATAAAAATAGGCATTAATACATTTGTTTACAAATATATTTATTAATCTATGAATAAATGGACTAAATAACAATTTCATTATTTTTTATAATATTATAATTCTTCTTTTTATTGCCCATTAAAATGTCAAAAAATTAATTACTTTGTCATTGCTTAATGTTTTACAGTCACAGTTAACACCAAGTTTTCTTCAAATCAAATGTATGCTTTTATTTTGAGGGCAGTAGTGTTATTTCCTGTCTCATGCTGTCTGACTTTATAATAAAGGGTAGCCTTTTATTCCTCTGGTGACGTGACACAGTTGAATGGGCCAAATTACATCAGCTAGGTAAATAAAATTATCATAACAGGGCGTTCATAAGATAAACACAAAGATTTATTTTATTTATATTACAACATTATATCTTTTAGGCTTCCTAATTTAAATGTGATGACACTTTGAAAACAACAAAGTATTACATTAAATCGTGTTAGTGGACATTAGACATATTATCAAATCTATTTTATAGTGTATTTTCTGTGTCTTTGAAGCACTTTGTATACTTGTTTTTAAAAAGTTCTATATATACAGTACATTGGCCTAAAAGATATTATGCATTATTATTATTATAACAGTAAAGTTCCCATAAGGGATTGAGATATTAAAAATGTATAATCACTACAAGTCACACTATCAGTTAATAAATAATATTGATATCAACGTATAGGCCAGGGGTCAGCAACCTGCATCTCTTTAGCTCCTCTCCAGTGGCTCCCTGTGGATTTTTAAAAATGGAAATGAATAACTGTTTTTTGTTTATATTTTCATTTTTATTTGTCATTGTTGTAGGTCTATGGTACGACGGTACGACGGAGTATTAGGGCCACATTGAGGAAAAAAAATAAATCTGAGATTTCGAGAATAAAGTCATAATATTACGAGATTAAAGTCAGAAGTTTACGAGAATAAAGTCATAATATTATAAAGTAAGAATTTTTACGTGTTATTTTCTTTTTTTCTCGTAAAGTTATGACTTTATTCTCGTTATATTACGACTTTTTTCTTCTTAAGTTATAACTGTATTCTCGTAATATTACAACTTGTTTTCTCGTAAAGTTATGACTTTATTCTCGTAATATTACGACTTTTTTTCTTGTAAAGTTATGACTTTATTCTCGTAATGTTATGACTTTATTCTCTTAATATTGAGACTTTTCTTTCTCGTAATATTACGACTTTTTTCTCGTAATATTATGACTTTATTCTGTAAATCTCAGATGTTTCTCCCTCAATGTGGCCCTAATACTCCGTAGTACATTGTCTCTTTGGCCCTCACTGCATTAGACTTATATACTATATACTTAAACTATAAACTGTGTTACCTTCATCACAATGATCAAATGTTTTGCGGCTCCAGAGAGATTTTTCTTTCTTTTTTTTGCCTAAAATGTCTCTTTTGATAGTAAAGGTTGCTGACCCCTGGTGTAGGCCTTTCTATATCTTCATGTGTGGCCTACAATAAGCTTCACTCTCTGGGTTTATGAGCTGTTGGAGGGGCGGGGAATAATAAAATGGCTCAATCATCATGTTTAATGCAGCAGTGGGAGGAAACACACGAACACTAAGAGGTCCGTTAGCTCCACCAAGTGGTGTTTTACTAAGATGAAGAACTAGAAGGATCCTTTTCAAAAACTACGGAGACTCTGGTATGAACGCAGCACTTCTATGTCCTCAGCTGGGATAGTTGTTTTTAAAAGTTGTTATACCAATAGTTAACTTTCTCTGGATTATAACTTTGTACTTTTTCCGGTAGGACTCTGGGATCTGAACCAACCTGAGCAAAAAAAACAACTTTTTTTTCCAGGAGTGTCATGTGTGTTTCTGACATGCTCCTCGCACGCTCTGTTGCTGTGTTCATCTTATACTTCACAGGTGAGTCCAAACAGTAATTTCTTCAGTTATGTGAATTCTGACTATTATTTCATTTCAGTCAGGCAATTCTTTGTAAAAATCTTCTCTAAAAAGTTGTTAAAAAATATCTCATATCATTATTGCTCAAGTCACTTAAACATCCAAATCCCTCCCCGGTCCCCGCAGCAGGGAAATGCCTTCATCTCAGCGGTAACAACAACTGTATTAGATGCAGATGTGCTGGATTTTTGTGCAAATTGGGAGCCTCCCCTTCAGGAATGAGGGGCTGATGCAGTCCAAATGAACTTAAATTAAGCTTGTAGTTGAGCTGCCTCCCTCTCCAGGAGCCCCTCTTTGATTTGCTGACCAGGCAGTTTAATTACAGCTAAGCTCCAATCACTGCCAGTTAATTACTGAGGAATCCCCCTCCTCCCTCTCTGGGCCGAGCGTGCTAAAGCCTTCGTTTAATCCTGCAGAGATAATAGCGTGACCTGAGAAAACACCCAGAAGCTCCAGATGATGATGCAGAGGGATTGAAACGATGCTTGTCAGCTTTGTCATTAGAGATAAATGAATCCTTTGTAACTCCTTCCTCTGGAGTGACTCAGCCCGGCTGCATGGACTCACTCTGTGTGTACATGTCTCTGTGGTGCATGATGCAGCGTCCTGGTATTCTACACTCGTAGTAGAAGTATTCAGATCCTTTACTGGAGTAAAAGTACCAGTGCAACAATGTACAAATACTACATCACAAGTGGAGCCCTGTATTTAAAGTATCAAAAGTAAAAGTACTAGTTCTGCAGAAAAATGCGACTGATTATCATATATTAGATATTAATACTGATGCATCAAAACATAAGCAGCTAGTTTTGTTACATACAGTTTTGTGGTTCTCAACCTGTGGGTCGGGCCCCTTCGAAGGCTCACAAGATAAATTTGAGGAGTCGCAACATAATTAAAGGAGTAGAAAAGAAAAAAAAACTAAGTTCTGCTGCACAAAATTATATTAACTTTTTGGGATTTTTCTCTAATCTTTGCTTTTTTTGTGAACAGTTATTGAAATTAATAGAGGAAATTCTCTCTTTGGTGGAACAACTCAAGGCATCTGAAACATGGCAAGGGGCCTGAGACACTGCTTTTTTGTAGAGCTGCAACGACAAGAAAATGAAACTATTTTGATAATCATAAAATGCTTTAGTCGTTTTTTTCAAGCAAAAAACACCAAAACATTTGCTGGTTTTCTTTGTTGCACATGATAGTAAACTGATGTCTTTGGATTTTAGACTGTTGGTCGGACAAAACAAGACATTTGAAGACGTCAGCTTGGGCTGTGGGACATTATAACGGGACCATGTTTTGACATATTATAGACAAAACAATATAATTGGCAGATTAAATAATAATGAAAATAATCGTTAGTTGCAGCTCCGCTTTTTTTTGTAAAATAAATGCGTAGGGAACCACTGGTTTAACCTTTTAAAGGTACAGTGGGCAGGATTTGGCGGCATCTAGTGGTGTGGTTGCAGATTGCAACCAACTGACTACCCCTCCGCTCACTCCTCCCTTTCCAAGACTGTGGTAACGTGAGCCGCCGAGTGCAAAACCACGGTAACGCTGTTATAACACGACTTTAGGAGCAACGGAAGTCAGACGGCGGCTGGCGGTACCATGGTTTTTCACTCTGGTTTCACTCGGAGAACTATGGTGGCCTTCACATAATGTAAAAACGCGAAATGCTCTCTAGAGTCAGTGTTTGGTTTGTCCGTTCTGGGCCATTGTAGAAACATGGCGGACTCCTTGAAGAGGACCCGCTCCCTATGTAGATATGAAGGACTCATTCTAAGCTAACGAAAACACAACAGTTCTTATTTTCAGGTGATTATACACTAATGAAAACATAGTTATGAATATTATATTCCATTTCTGCTAATAGACACCCCGAAATGTTACACACTATTCCTTTAACAATGCACTGGAGCTGTCAGTTAAATCTCCCTCTGAAATAGTGGAGTACAAGTAGATTAAAATGGTCAAGTAAAGTATAAGTACCTCAGTTATAAAGTACTTGAGTTAATGTGCTTGGTTACTTTTCAGCCCTGCAGTAGTTTTACCTGCATGTAATTAAAAACACTGACTTTTAATTGCCATATACATGATGATGCATGCCACCTGAAGTAATGTCTGTCTCTACTTGAGACCATCAGACTGATGAGCTCAGCTTGTTTATTTCCTCTGACTAATTCTCTGTGAGGGGGACTGGGGAAATATTAGTCTGGAGAAGTGTTACTGAGTGGAACATCGGACTCATTATGAGGAAAAAAGCGCTGACGATAGCTTAAATCTGCACATCGCTGGAACATCTGAAGCAGCTTCCAGAGAAGGGGAAGTTTTAATGTGATGCATCATTGTTTATTATTATTATTATTATTAATAGAAACTGTGTTAAAAGTTAACTTTGTTTGGTTGAAGGCCAGAAAGCAGAGCTGAAGCAAAGGAAGCAGGAACTGCCTTGAGACGGGGGCGGGAGGGTGACAGGCTGGAAAGTTTGTCTCTCAGCTCTAAACATGGAGACATTATGTGCCTGAACCACAACTGCTGAGCGAGGAAGGATGACAGTGAAAAGGATTTATTGTGCAGAAATGTAGAATGAAGGTCGTAGTACAGTACACACGCCCTCCTGCTCATTACATGAATAAGGATGAGTAAGAGGGAAGTGAGTAATGAAAACGTGCAGTTTGTCCTAATTTGTATAGTAGTTTCCCTCCTGTAAAATTA
>CAKAKR010064940.1:3310-28961 GCA_916700685.1 Adelosebastes latens | reverse complement strand
GAATACATGAAAGAATCGTTCAAAAACAAACGTGAAATTTCTCAGAAAATCAGAGAGATGCCTCTCTCTGCAAAGACCGTCAAGGACAGGGCCAATAAAATGGCAACAAACATCACCAGTCAGCAAATTGAGGACATCAATTCAGGGGAGGACATTTGTGAGGCTGTTGTGAATTGTTTAAAAGCTAAAGAAATAAACACTACCCACATGGTGTCAGTGGCTACTGATGGGGCACCTAGTATGAGAGGAGCACAGAAGGGGTTTGTGACTTTACTTCAGAAGACGCTGGATCGAAAGCTGCTGACGTTTCACTGCATCTTGCATCAAGAAGCACTGTGTGCTCAAACATTTCCCCCCGTATGTATGGAGTTGATGAACCTTGTTATTCAGAGAGGGAACAAAATAATGGCAAAAGGGTTAACCAACCGATGATTGTGTTCATTGTTAGATGAAGTCGACAGCGCATATTCAGACCTCCTGCTGCATGACAAAGTCCGGTGGCTGTCCAGGGGAGAGGTGCTGAAACGATTTGCTGCTTGTCTGGAACATGTGAAAACCTTCCTTGAAACCAAAGGCCTCATCTATCCCGACCTGGAAGATCCAGATTGGCAGGAAAAGTTGCACTTCATGGTAGATATGACAAGCCACTTAAACACGCTGAACAAAAGTCTCCAGGGAAAGGGAAGCACGGCCCTGCAGATGCTGGAGGATGTTTTGGCGTTTGAGCGCAAGATGCCAGTGTTTGCCAGTGTTTGCCAGAGATGTACAGAGAGGTACGCTCTCTCACTTCCCCGCCCCTGAGAGAGTTCAGAGAAAAACATAATCACATAAATTGTGAGTACTTACAGCGTGCGATCATCGTGATGCAAACTGCATTTGGGGAAAGATTCAGCGAGTTCAGAAAGGAAAAAAAACACATTATCCTTCACTGTCACACCCCTGGACATCGACCCATCCCACTTACTGGAGTAAGTCAACCCGATCTTGGAATCGAACTGGCCGACATAGCTGATAAAGACTTATGGGTGTCCAAGTTCAAAAGCCTGACGGCTGACGTCGGCCGTCAGAAGGCCGTTCCCGCTCAAGAGCACAAATGGAGCGATATTGAAAACCTCCCCAAACCCGACAAACTTGTGTTTGAAACATGGAATGCCCTTATCAACACTTATAAGAACATGAAGATGTATGCATTTGGAGTCCTGTCCATCTTTGGATCAACATACTTATGCAAGCAGATTTTCTCAAGCATGAACTACATAAAATCCAAATATCGCTCCCGCCTCACAGATATCAGCCTGCAGTCATGTATTCCGATCAAAGTGACATCTTACGGCCCTGATATAGAGTGATGTTCAGAAACAGAAGTCACATTAAACAGGTGAGAACACTATCATTTAATAGGCTATTATTTTGCAAAAATTTATTTTAGACCCTGAGCTGATGTAGTTGTGTTTTATGTTCAGGTGCGATGGGTGATTGCTGTACGTGACTGAGGAAAAAAACAGAAGAGGATGACGGCACACTGAAATGGACTTTTACGTATACTCTTTTTAATCTATTAGGCTGCAGCTACATGTTTTATTTATTTCAAAGTGGACTACTTTTTAATTTATTTATTTTCCACAAATATGGGGAGGACTCCAATAGGCCTGCATAGTTCGGTGTTTAATTTACTTCAAGGTAGGCCTACACATGCCAGTGTATTTTTTTCTCCTCTTCATAAGAGTTTGGTTTGGTTAACAAGTAAAAATAGCAATAAAATTTCAACAGTTTTCTTTATTCTCGTTCTATAATTTCATAAATGCAACAAACTATAGTTTTTTTTATATATATAGTATAACTATATATAAAACTTTATAAGCTATGTCATAAAATATGTTTGCAGCTCCAGACAAATTTGATTTGGTGGAAGAGGGTGCAAAAATGGATCTTTGGTTATTAAAGGTTGCCGACCCCTGGCTTTAGGGATATTGGCAGGTTCCTCTGCCTAAGCGCTCACAGGAGATATCCGCATTCATTACGCCTTCCGGGTTATTCTCCTATGTGGTAATGCCGTTTGGACTCAGAACCGATTCAAAAGGCCGGGTTCCCTCAGTCCCAGCGGGCTCTCCTTTCTCCACTGCCACCAAGACGGCCAGCAAGAAAAAACAGCAAATTTTGCTAACAGATATACAGCCCAGGTTCGGTAGGGGTAGGCAGGCTTTTGTTTAACCCTTTTTTCTCCTGTTTTTCAGTAGGAGTTAGGTTAGTATTTGTCTTTTGTTTAAGTAGGTAAGTTTAGGTTGTTGAGCTGTGTTTTATTTATTATTTTTCTATAGCCTTCCCTGAAGATGAGTTAAATAAACTTTTAAAGGACTGCAAATTCCTCGTTGCTGGTTGTCTTTGGGAGCTTGGGAGAGGGGAGCCTCATTATTCATGTTGCGCCAGGGTTTCTCCTAGGCCGGGTCGTAACAAAAGAGACACAAAACAACTACAATGAGACACGAAATGACCACAAAGAGACACACAACAACTACACTGAGACACAACATGACCACAAAGAGACGCACAACAACTACACTGAGACACAACATGACCACAAAGAGACACAAAACAACTACAATGAGACACAACATGACCACAAAGAGACACAAAACAACTACACTGAGACACAACATGACCACAACGAGACACAAAACAACTACACTGAGACACAACATGACCACAACGAGACACACAACAACTACACTGAGACACAACATGACCACAAAGAGAAACAAAACAACTACAATGAGACACAAAATGACCACAAAGAGACACAAATTGACCACAAAGAGACACACAACAACTATAAAGAGACACAAAATGACCACAAAGAGACACAAAATGACCACAATGAGACACAACATTACCACAAAGAGACACAAAATGACCACAATGAGACACAACATTACCACAAAGAGACACAACATTACCACAAAGAGACACAAAATGACCACAAAGAGACACACAACAACTACAATGACACAACATGACCACAAAGAGACACAAAATGACCACAAGGAGACATAAAAACCAACTACAATGAGACACAAAATGACCACAAAGAGACACAAAATGACCACAGAGACTCACAATGACAATGAAAAGGGGCAAAATAACCACAGACAAAACACACCTACAAAAGACGAAACAGCTACGAATAGTCACAAAAAACTACAAAGCGACACAAAATGAATACAAAGAGACACAACACAACTACGAAGAGACACAAAATGACTACAAAGAGACACAAAACCACATAGAGATGCGTAACGACAGGGCGCCTGGCTAGCTCAGTCGGTAGAGCGGGCGCCCATGTAACAGGCCTCAGTCCTGACCGCGGTGGCCCGGGTTCGAATCCGGCCTGTGGCCCTTTCCGCATCCACTCTCTCTCTCTCTCCCCTTTCCATGTCTCTATCCACTATCAATAAAATTAGTAAAAAATGCCCCCAAAAAATAAAGTTTAAAAAAAAAAAAAGAGATGCGTAACGACAACGAAGACATGCAAAACAACAACATAAAAAGGCTATCATACTATTAAGTCTGTGTGTCTTGCTCCTATGTAAGAGAGGTGGCGGGGCCTTTTGCATGTCTGTGTCCAGGGGCCCATTCTCTCATAATTCACCCATGAATGTCTTAAAAGAAACTTCAAACAAAAACATCTGTTAATGGACACCTGGGCGTCACGTAGGAATCAAACATGTGGCGTTCGAGCTACGGTATAATCTCTCCAAACACCTCATGCACCTGCCTGTTAAAGATCTCAGCAGTAGTGTTTCTTGCAGCTGTGCAGGCTGGTATACACAAAGACGAGGGACGAGTTAGCCCTGGTTTAGCCCTGTTTGGCCCTGCTGTAAAACTCACAACTGCACACTCTGATGGGGTTACTGGCTCTTTCCTCCAGAGTAATGGGGGGAAGCAGTATTGGGACACATTCTGTAATGTCTGCACATTTATCTTGTGTGACCCGTTCTGCAAATATACAGGGAGAGGACACAGTAACACCTCACAATTAAATGCAATCCAGTGCAACACCTTGTATATTGTATGTTTTCAATGGTTGAACGGGCCTCACTTTGGTAGACAGACAGAGAAGAGAGAGGTAGAGAGACAAACAATCCGTGTGTTGTTGTTGTTGCTGCTGCTGAAACTCATTTTCAAAATGAGAATGAGCGCTCTGACCCGTTGAAAAGCTTCTCTAATCAGCCTGGATTGAACTATGAATCAATACAAACAGTCACGACAAACGTTTCTCACCACAAACCTGTGAAGAAAACAACAACGTTCAGTCACTGAACAAAGAACCATGACAGAACTTCTTCACACTTCAGTTCGTTCATTTTAAACGTGCAAGCTGTAGCCTTTCTAGACATGGGTATTTTGGTGTTTATTTTACTTTGGTATGTACTGTAACTGTGGCACACCTGAGACAGTGTGGCCACATTTCAGTGATAAAATGGTGCGTGATAATTTGACTTATTATTTTTGATCATTATGTGCATTTATGTTAGGACCTTTATTTATTTTCTTACATTAATGGAGTAATGATACGGTTTTAAAAAAATGAAGTAGTGCGGCGGAACGTTTGTGTTCACTTCAGTTGCTCCGGGGAACGGGTGAGAGAGCGCACGCTTCTGCTGTTTTCTCAGAAGCAATCTGGCGGGAAACGAGACGCACCGTGTCCTCATTGCTACTCTTCTACCTGCTTAATACAGGTCAATAAACTGTAAATTATTACCATTATTATATACTTTACAAGGTCGGGTTTTATTAATGAGATGGTTCGCTAAATGTTTACGGAGTTTATATTGATTTTTATATGCATAAAAGACCAACGGAAGTTACGTCCGTCCTGGCGCAGTGTTTACATAGTGACGCCATTTTAGGTCTAAAGTGGCCTGACAATAGTAGAGTGTCTCTCAGGGCTCTTGCACAGTGTGAATAAGTGGGATGATTGTGTACTAATGTGTTTACTGATGTGTTTATTGAGTCTCAGGCACTTTGTTAATAGTGACTGAAAGTTGTAAATTGAATGTAAGTTGTTAGTTACACCAAAGTATGTTTTGTTCCTGTAGCACAGCATTTTCTTGTTAATACATTTCTGAAGCCTGTAATTATTACAGAAGCGTAATGTCAAATGTGGCATAGTTAAAGGGGCATTGTGTACCACTGCTGAATTGCACTAAATGAGTATAGTACTGTCTAAACCAGTTAATTACCGTGAGAGAAGAAGTATTTTAAGTACTAAAGATGTTTATTAAATATAAAAATGAATGAAAATGGATGTTCATTACAGAGAGAGTAACTGACTCTAGTGAATGTGTGTTTTATTGAGACTGTGAAAATACTGAAGTAAGTAATGGACTTTAATGAAGAGAATTGAAATGCAGATAACAGAAATATGTTGTGTTTAGGGCTACATGTGTTGAGTTGAGTGTAATAAAACAACCAGAGAAGCAATCTGGCCGAAAACGAGACGCACCGTGTCCTCATTGCTACTCTTCTACCTGCTTAATACAGGTTACATTTCTGCTACGGTGACACCCATCCCTGGGACCCGTAACAGATCCATTATTTTTGGTCAAGATGATTAGCCTCCATAGAGGGTTTAAAATTAACGGAAAAAGAATAGAAAACTAGGCACTCGGAGCGCGCAGACTTTAAAACCAGATCCCAGCTCCCAGCTGGCGGTACTGTGATGTGGTCGGCTTATTATTAACACGGTGTGTTTCAGTGTAACGTATCGGCGGATGCCTCTCTCATTCAGCAGCCTTGTTATGTCCGTATAATGTTACACTACGTTGTCTCTCATCCCGTCATCTACCGCTTTGTTCTTTCTCACCGCGGACGGACAGCAGCTCCCGCACTTCGAAGTCTCACCACACACCCACACACGTATCTCTCTGCTCTCTAAAGGAAGGAGGCGGGGTCACGCGTCATCAGTTACACTGTGCATGTGTTATACCCTGCAAACTTCAACTGCCTGGCTTGCGGCTGCCAGTTCAGCATCATTGCCTGGCCATGATGAGGGGTCGAACTGGGAGGTGCTTGCCTGCAGTTGCTGGACAACATATGTAATGTAACTATCTAGATTTTATGACATACCAGTCTTTAATTACCAAAAGCAAACAAACACATTTAGCCAAAGTGCTTTAAATGTCAGTAATTTGAACAATTTTCATTTACTATGCTATTCTGCTCTTCCTGGTTCATAACAAATAATCAGATCAACACTTACTTGCTCCTTCTCCTTTATGTACTTCTTGAAGCGCTTCATCTGCACACTTAAGATGTGGGTGACTGGTGTGTTCTGCCACCTCCTTACAGAGCTGTAGGCCTTCTTCATCATCTCCCTCTGCTCAGCACTGAATTGCTCAGGCCTGTCCTTCTGGGTGTGGTACCGGCTGTAGAGTTCCCACATCTCCTGAAAGGTTTGATGCTCAAATCCTCTCTGACCGTAGATACACCTGTCGATGTTGGCCTCGAGGAGAGCGGAGACTTGTGGGAAGCTCTCTGTGTATTCAGTGAGGTAGTCTTTCACCCACTGGTTCCCCACCTGTCCCCTTCTTTATGGGTTTGTCTCCTCTGCTCTGTGCTTGTCAAGCATGCTGAAATAATATTATGCATCAACTTAGTACCGTCATCATTAATATCACAGCAATTATGATAATGCGCAAGCAGATATACAGGTAATTTATTTTAAACATGCCATGAAAATGGTATTTAAAATGCATAGCCTACAGTGATATTAAATATAATATGCTTACTACTTGTAGCCCACATCATTTGCCACAAGCCAGTGAAATGGGGCATTCACATACTGGCAAAACGGCAACACCAGCTTTCCAAGACACTGCTGACGCGACGGCGCGGGGATGCCCTCTGCTCGAAGGAGCCTCTCTGCGTGAGCCAAGGTGGTGGTCTGGTTGAGCAGCTCCTGTGGAGGGTTGGGGAACACCAGCTTTTTCTCCCGATAGCAACGGGCCTCTTTGGTCGCTATCACCACAGCCTGTTGACGATCCTTGGGGGCATCTGGGTTGATGATCCGGATGACTGGGGTCGCCATCTCTGGTTAGCTACTTGAAAAACTTAAAGAGCAATGCTACAACAGCAGCAACAACAATATGATTGTTATTGTGTTATAATGATATATTAATCACTAATATGAAAATTAATGTTAATATACTGTATATAACAGGTCATTGATACCCTTTTAGCACACAGCAAGGAAGAGGAGGAAGTGTAAGAGCATAACGACAACTGCTAAACCCTGATTACAGCTTCTTCTCATAACTCATAACTCCTGGGCACACAATACTGACTCCCATGCATCTGTCATTTTATCCACTTTTCAGCTTTTCTTAACTTTGGCAAAGGTTTGGCTCATGGATTTGCCTTACATATAACACTGGAGTCAAAAAAACACACTGAGAGTAACCATTGTAGTTGTTATATTCTCCTATGTTGAATACCATGGTATTTTGACAGCAGGCAAGAATGATTACAGTCTCCCTCACCTCTGAAACACTGGATAGGAGTTAATTACCTATCATTAATGAGTGATGAATTGTTTTTGGATGCCAAATAGATTTGGAGGTCAAGATTTGGAATGGTTGGTAACATATAATGTTAGGTCAAGGCAAACGTTATTATTAGATTTATTAGATAGATGTATTAGATTATGGGCCACACACTGTAACGTTAGTAGTACATCAACAAGTGACATTTCAAGCTAATGCTCTTTTATACACTACAATATCCACATAGTGGGTATAAGGAATAAAAGCTAACGTTATAATTTAAAAGAGGCTTTACTGAGAGATGCTAATCGTCAACTAATGTTACTTACTTGCCGGTTCATAGGCCTACTATCGAATGTTGGGACTTGAAAAGCAGGTACGGTTTAACACGAGATAAAATGGATATCGACAGAATATTTGCTGTAGTGGGGTAACATTATAACAAATGAAATCTTTAAATTAAATGAGAGTTTACTGAGAGACACTAACCATTGACTTACCTATAAACAGAACTTTTAGGTAGTTAACACGACGCCCGGCCTTCCGCAAACGATGAAAAGTCAACTGTGCAGTAGAAAAAGACAAGTGTGCATTATAAAGGGCGAACTTTGTAAAGAATTATAAAGAATGACGAATTTCTTACCAGGAGGTGTTCCTGGTAAGAAATTCGTCACGTACGGTCGCCTCAACTTACCTGTCAACAGAACGTTTAGCTAGGTAACGCTAATGTTAACACGACGTCCGGCCTTCAGCAAACGATAAAAAGTCAACTGTGCAGTAGAAAAAGACAAGCATGCATTTTAAACTGTGAACTTTGTAAAGAATTATAAAGAATGAATCATTTCTTACCATAAAGTCCGTACGGTCGCCAGGTACGTTCGGGTTCCGCTACGCTAAAGTTCAAATTTTCTTGGTCGACTCGTGATTGGTTGTCTACAGTCAAATTATGCCGGCCCCAGCGATTGGTCGTCCACAGTGGAATCTGTCGATCCGATTGGGAGTCTATGGTCGCGACTGTAGACAGTAGGCCAATGAGAGGGCGTAAGTGTCTACAGTCACCATAGACTTTTGCACTACCGTAGACTAGAGCTCTGTGGTCTTAATGCTCTGGCTGATCGGAATCCTTAAAAAAATTCTAGAATCCGGATCATGATCTGGATCACCTCCAAAATGGAATGGATTGTTCATTGTGCCACACTTCACCCCTCCAAAAAATTTCATTCAAATCCATCTTGAACTTTTGGAGTAATCCTGCTAACAGACAGACAGACAAACCAACGCCGGTGAAAACATAACCTCCTTGGCCCAAGGCCTTTGCGCACGTACTAAAGAAATATTGGGAACGATGTCTGTTTACTTTCTTCTCTTGAGTGTTCGCTGGTTGCCAAGACTTCACTGTGCCCAGCCAAGAAATAGTCCGGCAATTGCCTGGATCCAGACCTTTGAACCACATTTGAGTTGACTGATTCGTTTGGCATTGTGACATGAAACAGCGGTTTCTCGGTTAAAAAGTACTAACTAACTAAGCGACTATTGTCAAGCTGTGCGCCGTAGACGGCGTGGATTTACTCTCCACTACTCTACTGCTCCATTCAACTCTTAAAACCCAGGCAAAACCAGTGGCTACGCATCAGTGTCGACTTAAGGCTGGCTCACACTAAAAGGTTTTTCAAATCTTAATAGATTTTGAAAATGTGAGAGAGCCCACACAAAACGAAATGTTGTGTTCAATTTAACAGTTTTGTTCCTATAGTGTTTGGAGAGCAACAATTTGACCAAAACAGCACACCACACACTACCAGATTCATTCATCAACAACAAGAGACCCGACTAAAAAAAATAAATCTCACAAAATCTCTCGAGATCAAACGTAACTTTAGTGTAAACAAACATGGCGGATGACGATCGGGAAGAATTAGCGATGTTAGTTTTTGTAATACTTTTTACTGAAAACTCAGGAAGGATGGATGGATGGAGTCATGGAGACACGTTAAATAAACACTTGTGTTGTTGCCACAAATCAACAAGTTGCTCCTCCATTTCTTAGCTCCATCGTACTACTACTTTATGCTTCACGTTTAGCATTAGCTCATGCGTTAGCCGCAGCCGCCATGACGGCGGTGGTTGTCCTTCCTTCTTCAGTCAGCAAGGTTCTCTATTGGCTATCGTTCGTTCACACTTGACTGCGTCATCGGCTGTCGTCGGGGTTCCACACACACAACAGGATATCCCATCGGAAATATTGAACATGTTTAATATTCACGATTTGAAATCGGTGCGGCCAGGATAGACTTCCCGAGCCAAGGGGATGTGAAAAACTTCTCTGTTAACATACCTCACACCACAGGAATATCTGGAAAGATAATCTTTAGATCCATAAAAAAATCAGGGCTTTGCTGACGACTGTCGGGAGGGGGGAAGCGGGCCCAAAATCGGCTTGATTCTCGTGTAGTGTGTACCGGCATTGAAATGCCGTTAGATTCAGGTGGATACGTTGGTCTCTAGTGATTGGCTAGGGAAATCACTAGAGACCCCCTTCCCCACGGATATCCGTTACAGTGGACTCAATTGTCAGACTGAAGATGGAAACTGAACAGGCAATTCTGTCTGATATCAGGCAAGTCGTTGTTTCTAAACTTGACTTTATATTCGTTATTAGTTTAATAAAAGATCCAAATTAGTGAGCTTTAGAGGTGCTGGTAGGCGGACTTTGTTACCTGGACAGAGCCAGGCTTTAAAGCAAAAAAGTGCACTTCCCAAAAATGTGGAACTATTTCTTTAATAAGGAATCTTACAAGAAAAAAAAGCATGTCTCCTTTTAGGGTATGACTGTTCATTTATTGGATAAATGGTTGAATGGAGGAAATGCTAATGAACAGTTCCTGCCGTCTGCCTTCAATCTGAATATCTTTTTCTCCATCCTAGTTTTTTACACACTTATTAGTCACTTTCTCCTTCTGTCTCCACACATCTTTTACTTCACCTACCACCCCGTCATCCTGTCACCACATCCATCCATTACCGGGGCAGCTATTACAGTCCGATAGGCTCTCTATTTCAACACCAGCTCCTGCACAGCACCGTCTAAAATGGTTCCATTTTGTGGAAGCTGCAGGGTGATTTAACTTTGGGTGAAGGCAGCTATGACAGGAACGTTAATGGGGAAAGTGTATGATTTAGTACTTTTTGTGTTTTAGAAAATTTGTCCCGGCTGCTGAGCAACTTATATATACTTATATATGAAGATAAGAGTTGATGTTCACGTAACAAAAAAATGTACATATAGTATATTAATGTGTATGAGGGGTTGAAGCAAGCGATTTTTGTTACTTCCGCCCAAAATGTCAATCAAAAACTACGCCTACTGACTAACTGACTGCCGGGAGGAGAGCAGCCGGAGACGGACCGTTAGTTAGCAGGTAGCTTTACTCAAATTCAGCCAGCGCAAACCCCAGCAGCGGGAGTCATAGCAGGCTGGTTGCCCAACACGTTCTCATCCCACCTCGTCACATACTAATTCTTTGTCAAATCCCTCAGCATCGCCTTTTCCGTCGCACCAAACGCGCTCAACGACCCCTCAGCGTCACTTTTCGGTCGCAGTAAACATGTGCTTAATGTTGTGAATTAAACAAAAACACTTAGTTAGTCAAAGGAAAAAAACAACATGCTTAAAATGAATATGCTTTTACAGTGCAAATGTGACGTAACGTTGTGAACACGAGACACGATCGAACAGCTGATTGCAAAGTGAAAGTGAAACGTAACACACGGGACGTGAACAGCGGTCTCCTGGATGGAAGCCTTGTGTTTGTTGGACCCATCCATCGTGTGTGTGATAAAAATAAATAAATGACATTATATAAAAATAAAAAAAACAGAAATTAAAAATATACAGAAAAAGCTGTTATTTATATGCAAAAAATTAAAATAAATATATTAATAAATAAATAAATGTATACTGAAATAAATGAACAAATAAGTGAAGTGAAAATAAATGAAATGCTTATAATTATTACCTCACCCAAGGCCGAAGGCCTAGGAAGGAGGTTATGTTTTCACCGGCGTTGGTTTGTTTGTTTGTCCGTTAGCAGGATTACACCAAAAGTTATGTATGTATTTGAACTAAATTTTTCGGAGGGGTGAAGTGTGGCACAATGAACAATCCTTTAGATTTTGGTGGTGATCCGGATCATGATCCGGATTCAGGAATATTTTTAAAAATTTCGATCAGCCTGAGCATTAAGACCACAGGGTATGACACATGCGCGTTGATGACGCGTGGCCCCGCCTTCTTTCTCCTTCTTCGAGCAGAGAGATACGTGTGTGGATCTTAATACATCCATGGTGTGGATGTGTGTGCAGAAGCTGCTGTCCGTCCGCAGTGAGAAAGAACAAAGCGGTAGCTGACGGGATGACAGACAACGTAGTGTAACGTTCTACAGACATAAAAAGGCCGCTGAATGAGAGAGGCATCCGCCCATACGTTACACGGAAACACACCGTGTTAACAATAAGCCGACCACCTCACGGTACCGCCAGCTGGGAGCTGGGATCTGGTTTGAAGTCACGCACCTTGGCGGAGGTCTGCGCTCTCCGAGTGACATTCTAATCCTTTTATGTTTTGATATTTGTCTTTATATTTCCACTTTTTTTTTTTTAACTTATTTATTCTTTTATTTATTTGTCTTTATATTTCCACATTTTGTATTTACTTATATATTCTTTTATTTATTTCTCATTATAGTTCCACATTTATTTATTTACTTTTATATTCAAGTTTATCAAATCAATTGACAATTTATCACTCTATTTCATCACTTCCATTGTTTTTTCAATTAATTTTGTTACTCTCAACCTCCAAGCAGCTTTCCTTAAATGATAAATGGCAATGTTGTGTTATGAATGATGAATGGGGAAAATTCATCATATCGCAACTGTTTTAATCAATCAATTTCAAATAATCAAATGATATAATGATGATAATTTATGACTCAATTTTTCATTTCACATCCCTTGAATGAATTTTCCAATTCACATGTATTTTCATCACCTTTATTTTTATCAGTTCAATTTTGTTACTTCCACCCCTCATAAATGTGTAGACATGCAGCTTCATCTGGATGAAATATAACTGTTTACATTTGGATATAAAATGAATTATCTGTATGGATTAGATAATATCTCACAACTGGATCTTCTTGCTTCTCACTCCCACACGCTTCATGCATCCTTGTCATCTTATCTCACCCTTCTCCTCACTGCATCTATGAATGAATCTGCCAGAGAAAGCGAGTGAGCAAAGGAAGAAAAAGAGAGAGAGATGGAGATAGAAAGAGAGCGAAGCGGAGATGGCAAGTTTAATTTTAGACTCAACACGGTAATTCCCCCTCTTTTTGCCTTGGCTTCTATAAATAAACTTTGCTCTCTCTCTCAACCCTCCTACAGCTACGCAATCACTGTTTGATGGACTATAAGAGACGGGGAGGGAGCGAGGGAGGGTCAGAGGGTGTTGCTTAGCAACCGTATCCTGACTTGGCAGGTCATGTGATCGGGAGATGATGACTGGCACGGAATGTGGTAGTAGCACACTTGTGCCTGGGAGCAGGGCACATAGCAACGCTCCCTCGCGCACGCACACATGCACTTGCTCTTCCTCTCATATCATGCATGTATTCCACATAGACAATGTACAGCACAGTTTAAAGCCTGCATTGATATGATCATTAACTTATCAACAGCCATGCCATTAATACTGTAGTTGAATTCATTGATAATTCAGTAAAACACGGCAGCAGAATAACACAGAACTGAAAATTCTCCTCCAACTGGGACTGCCTGATGCTTTCAGAGTCTGGTTTAACTGCAGTGTTATGTAATGTGGGTGGGTGGGGGTGGCTTTTTTAGAGGAGGGATAATGGGTGTGTTGTTCCTTTAATGGACTGAGAGAACAGCACCTGAGCCTCGTAACACATCACTTTACTTAAGATATCCAGGGACTCAAAAACAGGACAGGAAAAGTGACGACAACTCCTACAAATAATGTGGTGTCAGTGAAAATGGAATATTATGGAGGTGAACCACAGTAGATAGGATTAGTTTTTTATTAAACATGAATTTCATAATCTACATATCTTATTTGCCAAACCATTCGCATGAAAAGGCATATAAATGCCACGATAATGCGCAAGGCGTTTAGCGTGCAATAAGTACGCCTTTCTTGATTTCCGAGTCTTTTGTACACCATGTATCCTGTACTGACTATAATGTACACGCATCTGCGTATAAATGCTACAGTAAGAGTTAGTGACGTAGTAGGGATGCTCATTTTGAAATTTTTTCTTAACCGATAACCGACCCTCATTAACCGATTATTAACCGTTAACCGACAAGATTTGTGCCTCGCATGCAGCGGTGCGCCAGCTGCAGGAGCACAACAGATATTGGTTGACGGGAGTCTCCAGTTCAGCGTCCGGGAGCGTTAACTTAGCAGCTACGATGCTGCGTGTAGTGTCGCGGACATGCAGCCACTTTCCTAGTAAAAGTGTCCACCACACATTTAGTTTAGTTTAGCAGGTTGTCAGCTGTGTGTCTGCCCGGCGTAACTTTAGCGAGTGTCCAACAAACAGTGTGTGTATTTGTGCTACGTTAGCAGTTCTAGCATTGCTGGAGGCTTCGTGCTCGCCGCCACACACGTAGTCTGCGTAACTTTAGCGAGTTCTGTAATGGCAATTTTCATATCTGCAGTTAACACTGTACCTTTAGATTATCTCAGGGCCTCACATCTAGCAGACCTTGTCACCATAAGCATTAAAACAGTAACCCGACAGTTTTATCTTCTGTGACTGTAAACAACAGAGGGCTGAAGTACTTGTTATGTCTTGTGATGCTCTGTTGTCTGTTCTGTGCTGACGTAAGGATAACGATTCACTTTCTATCTTTCTCTTACGTAATGATAATGATTCACTTTCTATCTTTCTCTTCTTTGCACTTATCTGTGTGTTTTGCATTAGTATGTATAAAGGCCTGACTACTCTTGTGTTCGAGGCTCACTTGCCACAGTCCACTCAGGTGGCTGTGCTCGTGAGTCCATCTGCAGATGCTTTTCTTATTAATATATGCTTTTTTATTAAATTTACTTGAAAGACAAGTTGTTACCTTGGTTTGTGTCTTGTTTTAACAGAAACTGCTACCACAGTTTCCAACAGACCGTGTGTGTGTGTTGGCGGTGAGTGTGAGGTTGTTGGTGGCGTTCTAGCTGTGAACGTAGGTGTAGCAGTGTGTGTACAGTTTATTTGTCGGTGAATAAATGCTACAAAACTACAACTCCTCCGCTCCGCTCAAGTGAGCCAGAGAGACCGGAGCCGATTTCCTGTATCCTGCAACTCCGGCTCCACCTCTTAAGGTGGTCTGTTAAGGTGGACCAGCTATTCTCCTTAAAGAGACGAGCCGCTCCTCTGAGCCGCTCAGCTTTGAGTTAATTATTAACATTTCTTGTAACCGTTTTAACCGATAGCGTTAATCGGTTAAAATGCTTAATGTCGGTTAACGGTTAAACGGTTAATTATGGACATCCTTATGACGTAGTATGAAAAGAGAGAAAGACCACTTATGGTGGGTGGTTCGGGAGGTGCATGGGTCCAACAAACACTGAACTTTTAACCTGGAGACCTGTGTTCGAAACCGTTGTTGAGCGGTGTTTTGTTTTGTAAGTTACTAGTGAGTAAGTTACATAAGTAAGTAGTATAAGTAAGTTAATAGTGACGTTTGTCACTTGACGATTGTCACATGTTTTTATTGATGTTTGTGACTTGTTTTCTGTAGTTGCGTTACATTGTTTCCGTACGTGTTTTACTTTGTTTACTTACTTATTTTAAGCCCAACGTTTTCACGTTTTTCCTTACCCCTAACTAACAGCCCGGACACACAAGGAACGTCAGGAGCGCGTGGCGGCTGCGTTACCTGTTGTTTTTTATTTCTGAACAGAACACTGTGCAGGACTCTGCTCCCTACTGGCTGCTAACAGCTGACAATTGTCTGCATCTAAATCAAGAGAGGAACAATTCCCAATCCGTGGCGAAAATAAAAGTCCACACTGAAGCAGTTGTTGATAACTTGTGGGCCTTACCGGCTAGTTAAGAGTAGTGAGGAATCAGCATTGACCGCAATGACCGTATAAAACAGTCAATATGTTTCAAAAGTTGTGAATCACCGCAACCATGAGATGTCCCTGAGCATACAATCATAAATGAGTAGAAAATATTAGGCTGATGGGTCCAACACTAGCCTATGCGAGATTAGACGTGGACAGATGGACAGAGGGATACACACAGGCACATGACCGCATAATCGCCTGGCAGAGATAATAATAAAATGCAAAGGAAAAAATATTTAGGGAAAGCATGGGTAAGAAACTTTTAGGAAAATGCAGCAGTGAACAAAAAACATCCAGACAAGATTTAGAGATAGCTACAGTCATGGCAAGCCACAAATGTTATAACAATTTGTTCCAGCAATGTGTGGCTCAATGAGTAAATGCTGATTCACTGTGTTGTGTGTTGACTCCAGAAACATTTAACAAGACAGTTCCAGGGAAGTCCGGAGGATTTTTTAATATTGTACAAGCAAATCAGAGATGTAAAGTGTTTTGCCCCTTAAACCACTGAATGACTTATAAATGAGCTGCAGCAGTTTGAAATGAGTGTAGAGATCTCACAGCTCGGGTAATGTGTTCATCTTTATTAGTCCTTGATGAAGCTGTGATAGCAGTGTTCTGTATGACGAGAAAATGACTATCACACTGCAAATGTATTAGTCTTTTTTCAGTCTTGTAATAGACTTGAAATGGAGGCATTAATCAGTTTTTCAAGCTACAGTTGGTAACTTTAATAAAAGTAACTTTTTGTCGTATTTGCTCAAACTACATGTGACATGTGACAGATAATCTGTGGAAAAAAAATCAAGTTCCTCTGCCTCCTTTTAGTGCTCCTAAGGGCATTTGCAAGATTCCACCGCGCCCGAAGAAAAACAACCAATCAGAGCCGAGGAGTCTCTAACACAGCTGTCAATCACTGCTCGCAAACTCCGATCAAACTGTCAAACTAGGCAGTGCTGATCAAATACGAATCAAGTTTCTGCAATGTCTGTTTCTCGCCTTAAACGTTTTCAGAAATATATTTTAGTGGACCGTTTAGCTGTCTGTAAAATGAGAAAGCCTGTTACCCGGCCGCCATGATGAAAACAGTCAAGCAAAAACCAAGCACCGCCCACCGGCCTCATGGATGTATCAGGAGAACTGGATACAGTGTTGGAGGCGGGGCCCCGTTCATCCCTATGAAAGTTGCTCAGTGGCGCATGATGCCAAAATGGCTCAACTTTCGAGTGGAAAAGTACCCGTATCTTCCGGCGATCTTCCGCGGGGCTTGACCGGCCAGAGCAAACTTTCTGCTAAACAGTACAGTAAAATATGTTTCTGAAAAAATTTGAGGCGAGAAATAGGCAATACAGTAAAAATCGTGATTCATATCTTATCAGCGCTGCCTAGTTTGACCGTTTGATCGGAGTTCACGAGCTTCACGAGCAGTGATTGACAGCTGCGTTAGAGACTCCTCGGCTCTGATGGGTGGTTTTTCTTCGGCTGCAGTGGAATCTTGCAAATGTCATTCGGAGCACTAAAAGGCGGCAGAGGAACCTGATTTTTCCCACATATTATCTGTCTCATGTACTACTGTCGGGATATAGTGACAGTTTGAGCCAATATGACAAAAAGTTATTTTTTTTAAAGTAACCAACTGTAGCTTTAATGTCACGTTTGGGCACAAATCCTGTAATGGTTGGCTTTGCTTTTGTTGTAATGATGTGTTAAAAGTTCAAATCTGCGTCCTAAATGACACACATTTAATTCTGTCTTCTTGGTTGAGCTGCACACTAAGTTTCAGCTTTCTGTTGATGAAATCCTACTGTATATTTAGTTGCAGGAAATTGGCACACATTAGTTCAATTTGGTGATGCAAAAAACTGCAGGATTATAGTAATTTGGTGTGCCTTTGTAGTGATTGTAAAACAGTTTGTTGTGAACAAAAAATGTCCCAGAATTGAGCATTGAGTGACTCCACTCTTTACGTTTGCTTGAATTCAAAGTTGCAAGTGGAGACAAAATTGTAAATTTGACTTTAACCAGTTTAGGACAGTACTGGCTGATCTTAAATACAGCCTTGGTGCTGTAATATTCCACTTGCCTTGTAATTGGTTATTCTGATTGATCATCTGTATCTATTGTTTCCCAAGCTTAAATGAGATGTTTAATCAATTCCATCCCACAGTTGCAGTGGCAAAAGTGACAGCTAGCTGAACTCTGGGCAGTTTAATGTTAATTAGATGTAAGCTTTGCCCTCCATTTCCCTAGTTGTCTGCCTTTTAGCCTCTCAGTCTATTGATCCTAGAGTTTCATTGTCTTCACTGTCTGAAATGACTAACTGTCTGCATAACTTTTTTTTTTTTAAGCTCTGACGGATCCATTAAAAAAGATTTGCTGATCTTTCACTGTTGGTACATTCTCTACAGAACGACACATAAAAGTGTTTTCTGATCTGACAGGACAACATTGCGGTTTTAAACATAAAACCATCTTCAGATCTTACATCTTACAAGATCTGGTTATGTTTAAGGTTCAGGTTTGGATAAAATAACTACTTGGTTAAGGGGTGGTTGAGCTTAGAATCCCCGACTCCAGCCGTGCATGGTCTTCACCTTCAGCACTGAGTTCCAGAGGTCCCCCTCACACGATTGATCCTGCCGACAACGCCAAGCTTGTGGTGGCAATTTCTGTTTAATAACGCACAAAGTCAAAGTCAAAACTTGTCTTTCTGTAAGTTTAATTCATACATCTGCAGATGGACCTGCAAGCACACGTCAACTGAGTGAGCTGAAGCAAGTGAACCTAGAAGAGAGGAGAAGTCAGTTTTTATAAACACTTGACACTGCATGCACACACTGACACTTCAGGTCAGGGAGAGATAGTACATTAATCATTATCTTGAAGCTGGTACGCAACAGCATCTTCAAAAACAGAGCAATTCAGGACATCTTATCGTGGCCTTTCATGACTTTTCTCCGGACATTAAAGGTCCCATATTATGCTCATTTTCAGGATCATACTTGTATTTTGTGTTTCTACTAGAACATGTTTACATGCTGAAAATGTTCAAAAAACCCTGTATTTTACTCATAGTCGGCCTGAATATGCCTGTATTTACCCTCTGTCTAGCTCATTTCGACGGAATTGCGACGAAATTGCAACAGAATTGCGTTGCTAGGAAACCGCTTGGGTCCATGTGTACTTCCTGTCAGCTGATGACATTCACATACACTGCAACCAGGAATAAACTGGGACACATTTAGAATGTTTACGCTTAAATCTGTGTGAAGGGTCTAAATATTGCATATTTGTGACATCACAAATGGACAGAAATCCTGACAGCTTGTTTCAAATACAGAGTTTCTGAATAAGGGCTGTGTGTATTTCCCTGTGGACTGAGCGTTTCAATACTTTCACAGTATTTATATAGGACTTAAGCCTGCTTTGTAATAAAAAAAAAACATGAAAATCTCACTTTTTTATAATATGGGACCTTTAAGTAAGACAATAGCAGTTTGTTATTTGCAGAGGATTAAAACGTAGAGTCTCTTCACATTTTTGTGCTTACTCACAGTCCATATGGGGTTGTGAGGTCTTTACAAGTACATGGTTAACTTATACTAGCTAGCACCTAGGGGTCTGGAAATTTCTACTGCAGACAGGGTCTGAAATTAGCACACGCCACGCGCCAAATACGGGTAAATTATTGGCAGTGGCCAATAAATCATCAGGCCACCCGCCACTTTGGCAGGCACGGAAAACGCCAATGACGTCCCGCTGTCCCAGTGTCGAAAAAAATATGATCGGGGAGGATGAAAATCAATTTTGGGACGAATTTGGGACGAGAGTTGAAAGAAAAATACCTGTTACATTAGAATGAACGGTGATGAAAATGACTGCACGTTTTGTGTAGCGCACCTTTATTATTAAACCTCTGTGACAACATAAACACACACACGCATACACACTGTATGCGCCCAATCCGTCCCGCACGTACACACACACAAATATACCGCCGGCCTCTGACCTCACGACAGCTGCAGCGTTAACGGGGAATTATTCCCAAGTCAATGAAGTAAACTTTCTAGTATTAACGAAACCAGTTAGCTAACGTTAGACTGTTTGATGTTAACGGTAACGAAACCAGTTAGCTAACGTTAGACTGTTCGATGTTAACGGTAACGTTACCAGTTAGCTAACGTTAGACTGTTCGATGTTAACGGTAACGTTACAGTTAACGCTCGCTAACAAGCCGGCAGCTGACGTGAGCTGATGATATCGTTACGTTAACGAGGAGTCAAAACTCCGCAACTGCTCAAATCATGTTACTGATGTTAACCACTTATTTACCTACTTCCTCCTCTCTTCGTCTCATTTGGGTAATACGGCTGCAATGAATGAATTTAGTCTGTACCAACATGTTGCATATCTCCCCATGACAGGAGCATCTTGTTGCAACAGCTCCTCCAATGGAGGCGCAGCTAGCAGGGCCGGTCCTAACTTTTTGGGGGCCCTACGCAAAATCTTGGTTTTTGACCAATTGCTATTTTTTTCACAGCAATATAAAATAGATAGTAAAAAGGGAATTATGACCTGATTATAAATATTATATTTAAATAATCATAATCTTTTGAAAACTACAGATGGCAATAACAAAGTACAGTTCAGCACTGTGTTGGCTACAGTACCCTCCCACCCCCCAGAAACAGGGCTCCCTCGGAAGCTACGGTGTAATTTGAACACTGTAATTTACCATGTATATAATTTTTTCATGTAAAATAAATTGAACATTGAATTACATCAGATCTAAAATGTTATTCCTTCATTTAGCGCAGAGATTTCAAAAGTGGAAGAAAGAAAAAATTCTTACCTGCCACAGTGGCAGGCAGTGAAAAAAGTTAATTTCAGACCCTGCCTGCAGATATGGAAATTTTCATCACAGGGCCTTTGTTGTCATAGTTACAATAATAAAACAAAAACCTGGTCAGGGTTATAAAACAACATTGGTCATGGTTAAAAGAAACCAATGTGACTGTTGGTGGGAAACAGGAAACATTACAGTGGTCTCCCGCTAAAACATTTAGTTGACATCATTAGCGAGGTGGCGACAATTCTCCAGTTGGAAAACCTTTACATCATTGCAGATGAAGACAGCGCAACAATATTGCGTAATTAAAATGAGGATTAGATGAGGAGACTGTTTTAATCTGCTGCTATTTTTCGTCTCTTCAGCCGAGCACGTTGAAGTCACGTACTCATGTACGTCATCATTTATTCACTAAATCTGTGTCCGTTGCACTTTGTCTAATTTCGCTTTTATTGATATACAACAACTTTTCCACCTCAGCCAAGCGTAAAAACTTATTTTGCTGTAAGATTCTTTTTAATTTTTGGCGTTTCTACTCATTTTTTTAATGTGCAAATTGAAAATATGCATAAACACAGGTGGATGGAAATCCACCTACTGTCACACTGTCTCCTCCTTTGCTCCCTACAGACAAGAGTCATAATTACAACGGCCGCAAACTGAAGCTCTTGTTCTTCATGAGAGGACAGTCTTCAAGGAAAGTGCAGAGACACCAAGACAAGAATCAATATGATGAAAGAAAGAAAGAAAGAAAGCAGGGAAGGTGATGTTAATTAACAGCCAGATAAAGTGTCAATATTATCACAAATTACATATTCTTGCTTTAATGGATATGG
The DNA here is from genome assembly GCA_916700685.1 of Adelosebastes latens. Classification (NCBI taxonomy): domain Eukaryota; kingdom Metazoa; phylum Chordata; class Actinopteri; order Perciformes; family Sebastidae; genus Adelosebastes; species Adelosebastes latens. Next base: position 7,583 of record CAKAKR010064940.1, on the reverse strand, counting down.
AACAAACCACTTTGGAACTGGAACACCATGGACTGTTTAAAAAGTGGACATAGTCACCCATTGGTTTGTGGACTAGTTCTGAAGCATTGAGTTCTGCACTTTGGCTGTCGCCATTTTGTTTTTTTGCAACCAGAAGTGACACGAGAGTTTGGAGTCCAACCAAACACTGAAAAGAGGCATTTTTAGGTGACCAAAAGGTTAATATTGCTTTTATGAAGTGAAAACACACTGTGAAAGGGTTAAAGTTGTAGGACAAAAAAAGCAGATAACACCCAAAGCCCCCAGGAAGAGCGCCAGGCTTTGAGGCAAATTCTCGTAGTGGCCAAACGACAGTATACTACAACTTTTGTGTTCGTCACGTGACGCCAATGGGCCCAAAAAGACTTTTTCCCATAGGGGTTAAAGGAAACGCTACTGCACCTGCTCTATGTGCCCAATGGATGTGGAAGATCTGGGTACTGTATCACTCGGCAGTCAAACCATTTTGGCTTCAATACCAAAAAGACTGAAGGCCTTATAATTGTTCCTGAAAACCAAATTCCGGTTATAAAAACAGTATATGGGGTCTTTAAGTGCTTGTGTTCGACATAAGCCCCGAAATTTAGGTGTCATATTTGACCAATCTCTGTCGCTTGACAATCATGTCAGTCAGCTTATTCGCTCTTGCTTCTTACAACTATTCATGCCTTCATTTCTTCTCATTTAGACTAATGTAACCTTTTTACCTGTTTAAATCAAACATCTTTGAACCGCCTTCAAACCGTCCAAAATGCAGCTGCTCGGCTTTTAACTACATACAACAAGAGATCCCATATCACCCCTATTTTATACTCTCTGCACTGGCTTCCAATCAAATTTTGTATCCATTTTAAAATACTGGTGCTAACCTTCAGAGCCTTGCATGGTCAAACACCCCAGTATATCACTGACCTCCTGTCTTATACACCAAATCGGGCTCTTAAGTCTTCTGACCAAAATCTTCTGGCAGTCCCCCGAACCCACTATAACACCAGAGGTGACCGTGCCTTTCAAGCTGTCGCACCCAATTTATGGAATGCCGTCCCCCTATCGCGGCGATCCCTAGAGACCTCATTTTTATGAAGCAGCTGAAAACGTTTTTATTTAGAGAGGCTTTTGTTAATTCGTCTGAATAACAACTCCACTTTATTTATTGCTTTTATTGGCCTTTTCTTGACTGTATTTGTTACCTGTTTATGTGTCTTTGTCCTCATTTGTTGTTTTGTTGTGTTTTTAGCTTGACAGCCCTGCGCTTGTCATCGCAACTTTCAAATATTGACTGATGTATTTTTTTTATTAATGTAAAGCACTTTGTGATTTTGTATCTGTGAAAGGTGCTATACAAATAAACTTTACTGACTTACTTCATGCGCCACTGAGCGACTCTCATAGGAATGAACATGAGCCCGCCTCCGATCCCACTATCCAGTTCTCTTTATACATCCATGCAACACCCAGACTAGACAACACCGTGGTAGCGACCAGTCAATCAGAAGCTAGCCCCGCCCTAAAGCATCCCCTGCTTTATGGTCTATCTGACTCTAAATGGGACCATAATTTACTAAATGAACATCATGCTGTATTGAAGAAGACTTGAAACTAGAGATTGAGACCATAAACTCATGTTTACAATGTTTACTGAGGTAATAAATCAAGTGAGAATTAGGCTCATTTTCTCATAGACTTCTATACAATCAGACTTCTTTTAGCAACCAGAGTTAAGAATTTCAGGATTAGTTGATCATCAGTTATCAGCTCTAATGTGTATCATCCATCCTGCTAACTGGCAGGTAGTTTAACTATTTTCCCATTAGCAAAGTAATAGCTCAAAATTCATTTTATATTGTTTTAAACTATCAAACGACCAGGTATAACAGAAAAGTCCACTTGTTTTAGGATTTTGTTTTCATTAAGAAATGCGTCTCTCTCTTACACTAAAATGCAGAAATTTTCAGTCCAACCAGGAAGTAAGTGTTCCTGATCACGCCTCCCTGAGCATTCACCTTGATGGGGGCCCACAAAGCCCCAGTACACCCCCCCTCCCCTGCCTCTCCCATTGGATGAGACACAGATCCAGAACAGGCCCTGATTGGTTGCCAGGACACAGCCTGTTGCTGGGCTGTTTCCATGGAGATCACTATCACTGTTCATTCCCTCACTTCGAAGGAAAAGAAAGAAGGATGGAAAGGAGAGACAAATGATGACAATGACTGGAGAGAAAGATTAGATTAGGGAATGAGGGTGTAATATGAGTGAAGGGAGTGTGTGTGTGTGTGTGTGTGTGTGTGTGTGTGTGTTTCAGGATGAAGTCAGTGAAGCTGTAAGGGGATGTAGAAAACGGAGTAGGAGGGGGACGCAGAGCGATTTAATGGTGAGGATTTTTTTGGGAGTGCTGCAGTTAAGATGGGGCACTTTTCTCATTTGTTGTCTCACTCTGCATCCTAATTTCCCTCTTGCAGAATCCAACACACTGAATTTGCTCACAGGCATGCTCTCATTAATTTTGTAAAATCAGAGTTCTTCTGCTAATATGTGTGCAGCAGAGCACTAAACAAGAATCATTAGGATTCAAAGGTACAATAGAAGTGTCCAACATCCTCCTGTTTCTCCTGTGCAAGAAACTAACTGTTAAAACCAGCCAAGGGTCTGTATTTTACCAGAGATGAGTTCTGCTCTTAAACTCAAACATATATCAAATAAATGGTGCGTCGAATGTACTAATATAAGACAACGGAGGAGCCCAGCCCACACATCGATCTGCCAGAACATAAAACTGTGCCCTGGGAGTCTCTTTCAGTAAAGGATGGTGGAAGTTTGTGCGTAAAATGTGAGAAATTGTGAAGAATTATCACATTTCAGTTTATAAGGCAACATCATTCCTTTTTCCTTTGTGAGCACTATTTCCACCATCACAGCTTTTTCTGTATCTCAGCTCATTGAGTGCCTGATATCAAGGCATTCTAATGGCTGGTGTGATTCATCTGAACCCACGGAGCAGTACAGCTTAAAGAAACCAACAAGACGAGAACAGTCTAAGACCACAGATATGGCTGCTCAGAGATATTTGAAAGATAGAACAGAGAGTGAGGGATAAGAAGTGACATATGGATAGACGGATGAGCAGAAGGTAGGAGGCAGTAATCGATGATACACTATGGTGCTAAAGGTGAGAGAAAATGAGGGTGTGACTAAGATGAAGAGTCCATATTTACTTACTAGCAGCAGAAGAGATCTGATTTGCAGTGTGTTCCAATCCGCATACTTCCGTGCTTCCACTTACTATTTTGAGTGCATAAGTGCGTTCACACTGAAGTATGGCAAAATGCTGTACACTCGAAGTACCCGGATGTTGTACTCAAAGAGATCAAATCGTTGAGTGTGGAACGCTGGACACTTTTCAAACTCAATTGTCGCCATCTTGGCTACGTAGCGGAAGGGGCGGGACCACGACCACTATTCAAACATGTGAAAATGGCGGCAGATGATGCAGGAGCTTTTGCGGTGCTGAACAACGTACCTTATAGATGTCTATGGGCTACGCATATAACAGAATAAAACAATACAATACGTAAACATACCGGTGCATTTTCAGCCAACAGGAGGACACATCGTAGGCGATGACGTTGGAAACGTAATTTCCACTTTGCTTTCGTTTTCTGTGTATTCTTGATCAACAAAGCAGGCAGATATTTTGGTGGGTAGTGGACGGGTAAAACTTGAAGGAGGCAGCAGTGCAACACAAAGGATGCCAGCTGCCGTAAAACCCCAAAGAAAAAGAAGATATTTTGGCGGGTAGCGAGCCGCGGTGAAATGTTGCGATCGTCATTTTTCATAAGTACACCGCAGAGTATTCGATTTGAGACAACCCTACCCCGTTGAAATTCACGCACTACTCAAGTAAGTACAGAGTGCACACAATGCACTACATTGAAGTGTACTTCAGGAAGTACGTGGATTGGAACACACTGTTAGTGTCACTCCCACTAACACACACACACACGCACACACACACACACACACACACTCTCTTTGTGATTTACAGTTGAGTGTTGATTTATGTGCTTGACATATAGCACATAAACAACAGACACCTGCTGCATGCTATAAATGCAAATTCCCTGTAAATGTAGATGAATCTTCCCTCACTTGTGTAAATCATTTCCCCATTGAACAGAATATGTTCTATTAATTTGCCTGACAGCCTTGAAACTGCATGAGAAGTGTCAGCACCGTAACATAATTGTGATTGGCCCCG
>CAKAKR010064938.1:0-17020 GCA_916700685.1 Adelosebastes latens | reverse complement strand
AAGTGCGGATAACTCCTGGTTCAGGGCTAGGACTTTTGCCGGGTCGTTGATGATGGTCATTATGACCCGGCTGGAGGATGGGGGCCGGCGTCGGAATTTAAGTTTGTACCCCTGGGTTAGGGTGGACACCACCCAGGGGTCTGAAGCATGAGCTGCCCAGCAGTTGAGCTGCTGCTGGGAGAAATAACCGACAGCCGGCCCCGGGGGCTCAGTAGCGGGCCCCCCAGCCTCTGAAGGCTCTGGGGGGGCGGAGGTTAGGCTCCACGGGCCGGGGTTGCCTGGAGGGCAGTGGGCGGGGTTGCTACGGTAGCGGACCTGCCTCTCAGTGGAGCGCTGAGGTCCATGGTGGCCACTATGCTGAGCCGGTGGCCGGGAGCGGCCTCGGGGGGCAGACATGGAGCCCCTAGGCCTGGCGGGGGGGGGCATGTCCCTACGAAGACCAGAGAACTGCTGCCTGGTCTGGTCAGCTTGGACAGTCCGCTCAAGTACCTGTAGGGCGGCTGTCCCTGGTTCCACTGGAACAGTACGGAGGGTCCTCCGACATGTCTCAGACAAGGTCGACTGCGCCAGCCAAACCTGGCAACGAGTCTGAACCAGCGTGGAGGCCGGCGCGCGCCTAAAGAAAGCGCAAGCAGGCGCCGATTCTGGCTGCCGTATATCCAGCTGCAGGCTACCTGCGTCCTCCGTACCGGCACTAGAATGGAGGGCCAGGAGGAGCGACTTCATCTGGGCCAGCTCAGCCGTAAGCAGATCCACCTTAGAAGACAGCTTGACAGACTTAGCCTGCTTCTTGGATGGCGCACCCGCAGCCTCTGTGGCCCGCCGCTTGGAACGGGTAGTTTGGGCTGGGGCCAGCTGCCCTGACGAGGGGAGGCCAGCATAACCCATCAGGAGTTCTACCTCAGCCAGCCTAGCGGCCCTCACTGCACGAGGCATGATGCTGCAGTTCATGCACGGGTCCTCCGAGAGGCCCTCCCTCAGATGTTCGAGGCCAAGACAAGAGGGGCAAAGGTCATGGCCATCCTCAGGTTGAAGAGGAGCCATACAGGTGTTGCAGCCTGGAGAGTTGAGCATAGTGACAACAACGGAGAAACTCTGCCCTGTCAGTTGCTGCTGAAGTCAGTCTGAGCGAGAGCACTCTGCTGACTGAAGAGAACGTGCAGGAAACAGTCTGTGTAGTGAGAGGAGAGCGAGCACACTGTCTTCACTAGCACAGTAACTGTCAGTATCTGAGTCTACCCGATTAGCCTGAGCGAGAGCACTCTGCTAATGCGAGGACAGTAACGTTATGGTAGCCAATGCCAAAGTTAGCGTGAGCGAGAGCACTCTGCTAACTGTGAAGGTAGTAACGTTATGGTATCCAATGCCGGAGTTTAGCCTGAGCGAGAGCACTCTGCTAACTGTGAAGGTGGTAACGTTATGGTAATCAATGCCAAAGTTAGTCTGAGCGAGAGCACTGCTAACTGAGGAGAACGTGCAGGAAACAGTCTGTGTAGTGAGAGGAGAGCGAGCACACTGTCTTCACTAGCACAGTAACTGTCAATGTCTGAGTCTACCCGATTAGCCTGAGCGAGAGCACTCTGCTAAAGCGAGGATAGTAACGTTATGGTACCCAATGCCAAAGTTAGCGTGAGCGAGAGCACTCTGCTGACTGAAGAGAATGTGCAGGAAACAGTCTGTGTAGTGAGAGGAGAGTGAGCACACTGTCTTCACTAGCGCAGTAACTGTCAATGTCTGAGTCTACCCGATTAGCCTGAGCGAGAGCACTCTGCTAATGCGAGGACAGTAACGTTATTGTAATCAATGCCAAAGTTAGCCTGAGCGAGAGCACTCTGCTAACTTTGAAGGCGGTAACATTTGTTAAAACAATGCCAAAATTAGCCTGAGCGAGAGCACTCTGCTAATTAATAGGGCAGTAAAGTTTATAGTAAACAATGCATACAGTAATGTTACCAATATACTTAACTGTTGCTGGTGTCGCGCCGAGTTAGCCTGAGCGAGGACGCGCTGCTAACCGCAAACACAGAAGCTATAGCAAGCTGTTTGTTATAGTGCTACACAGAGCAGAGGAGAGCTGGGACGCTTCCTCGCTGACCGCACGTTGTCAAACGGTAAACACTGAGCGGACACGCTCTTGTTAGTACCTCACTAGTTTAGCATGAGCTAACGCTCTGCTAACTGTGCCCAGTAACGTTATCGTTATAGAAAACAATGTAAATCGATCTCACCGGGTGATGTACACATGGGAAGATGTCCTTGTCACACTGGTGATGACCAGGATAGGTGCGTCCGCCGTCTCCTCCGTCGGAGGACCGAACGGCGAACAAACACAGTTTGATGGGCGGCTCGTCGCAGCCTTTGGAGGGCGAACACCGCAACTCCGACCGGTGGTCACAAGACTACCGGCGACGAGCTCAAGTAGATTTAGTTGTAGGTAATTTAGCTTTTAGCTAATGTTACCACAGTAGTTAACCTGTGTAAGCGAGAAGATGAAATAGGACTGATCTCGTGGATGACACCGGAACTTATACTTAACCAGGGTCATCCGAGGTCACACGTGACTTTGTTGATATTAATACTCGACCTGCGCATGCGCGAGACGAAGATATTCAGTGTTGAAGCACTGCCTCTGGCGGTCAGTAAGGATGAAATAGAACTCATGCTACATATATACAAATTTAAATATGACATTTAAATGGTTCCTGTCCTGCATTTCAATTTGACCTTAGATACAGAAAAATCCACGAGTAACAGTAGCATTGGTGAAGAATAGTTATTTTTTTTTACAGAGTTATATAACACATAACCTAAAAACATGAACCCTGTATTTGAGCAAGAGATTTGTTGTCCTACAAACAGTTCACAAGGTTGAGGAGTCATAGAGTTTCAAGTCTGTCCTATTAGAAATGTGAATACATTGGGGGCTTGTATAACCAAGATCAGGAAAATGAGACAGGATATTTTATTTTATTAAGTAAAAATTCTGTTCTTAATCCACCCTACTGTAAAATCCACTTAGATTCCACCAATACAAAATAAATAAATACATAAACCAGTTTTGTATAGTTACATGCTACTATTATTCACAAAAAGAAAGTCTACAGTAAGTCCATCCATCCTTGCAGAGAACTGGATGCTATCCAAGCATGCACTTGGCAAGAGGCATGGACGAGTCACAAGTCCATCACAGGGTTTACACATATAGACACACATGGTGATGTTTGACCTTGAACGGTCCAAAAAACAGTCTTTAAAAGAAAGCTGAGCTCATGCAACCAGAAGTTAATCTGTGGAAGGTAAAGGAACCAACCTCAGGGTTTGGGAGATCCCTTCACCTGGCAACGCCCAGCTGTGTCAGTAATCCTCTGGTTTAAAGAGGAACAGGCCATCCCACACACAGCCGTGTACTTCTATCTTTGTGAGGACACTCATTACCATAATGCATTCCCTAGCCCCTTACCCTAACCTTAACCATCACAGCTAAATATCTGACCCCAACCCTTACACTAACCGTAACCTTATTCTAACTTGAACCTTAAAACCAAGTCTGAACCCTCAAACAGGCCTTTGAAGGTCTGTCCAAAGGTGAGGACCGGCCGAAATGTCCTCACTCTGAAGGTCTAAAACTCAAAGTGGTCCTCACAAAGATAGTTGTACAAGCACATACACACACACACACACACACACACACACACACACACACACACACTTGATGCTTGTTTTTCTTTTAATATACAGTACCTCCATGGTTTTACAAGAAAGACACAACTTTTTCTTTGCAATTCAAGTTCCCCTTCTCAAACCAATACAAACATATTTACTGTTTAGATGCCCTCTCTGTGACAGCCTTTGTGTGTGTGGGTGTCTAATATCTCATTTTACAATCAGTGTAACCTACAAAACATGACACAAAGCACTTCCTTCTGCACTGAGCACTGTGAGCGCATTGTACAATCTGAAGTACTTTACATTCATATTCTGAGGTGTCGTAATCTTCCAATGAGTGCAACTGTCAAGCAGAGATTATAGGCATTTACTGTTTTATATGGACATACTGTACATGGCTTATGTGAGGAGCCTGTGCCATCATTTCAATAGCATGTCCTTCTCTGTCAACCATGAACGATGGTGACATTTGAATAATGAACACAGAGACCAGGATCAAATGAGAGGCACTGGAAAGAGCTGGGCAGGTGGGAGGGATGGAGCAAGGATGAAAGAGGAGAGAAGGAGATACCACGCAAATCCACACATCCAGAGAGGAGAATGTCAGAGGAAACAGGAGCCCAGCATGGGCTCCATGTGTTCTGCTGTGTGAGATATTGGACACAACAAGACTTAAAGCTCTACATTTCAGTTGCCACACCGATTTTCACATCATTTCGTTTTTAGATAGGCTACCCACGTTATGGACTGATTAGAAGCCATTTTTTAAACTTTTACTTCATGTTGTAACCATTTAGAATGACTTCGACCAGTGGCATGACTTCCTTTGTCATAGAGGAGCAGAAGTGACATTAAAAGGAAAATCTTTAAAAGTTTTATTAGTTCCATATTTTGGAAGCTAGGTGATTAGCCTAGCTTAGCATAAAGCCTGGAACCAGGGGGAAACAGCTAGCCTGGCTCTGTCCAAACTTAAAACAATGTGAATAAGTGTAGGCCTAGTTCCCAAAATGTCAAACTATTCCTTTAAAGATGGAGCTCTTAATTGCTAATGCACGTATAGAAACATGAGCACCAGCTCTAACTAGCATCTAAATCCTATTCTAGTCTTAATGTGGCCTGCTGTGGCTGGCTAAACTCCCAAAATTAGGGAAGGGTGGACCTGGTCTTGAATAACACCATATCTTCTTCTTATTAAGTCATCTTTTGTCTGGAAATGTATTATCTCAAAACAACTGACAATGCCAGTGGAGTAAGAATATTTCACCTTTTTTTTAATAAAATGTTATTAATTATTAACAACATGCCTTATTCTTTCTTGTTTCAAGAAAAGTTTGGGCTAATTTGTAGAAAACATGATTATTTCAGCCATCGCCCAATGTCAGCTGGGATCGGCTCCAGCCCCCCGCGACCATGAAAAGGATAAGCGGTTACAGATAAATGTTGGATGGATGGATGGATGATTATTTCAGTTTTTTGCAGTGCACACTTTTCACTGAGAACGATGTGGTTCCTTAAAGTGAAGTGATGTGATGTCAAATTATGTCAAAATTGTTCTAGAGAATACAGAAGGAAGTATGACTGTTGCAATGTCAGCTTTTGTCGTTTTGGGCAAAACAATATACTGAAACACTATCAGTCTAATAAATGAATATATATAGGTTGAGTTTATGGATATACAAAGTAGCTATATAGACTGATACAAGAGATACAAGAAGAAAAGAGGGAAAAGTACATGCCTGGTCACAGCAGTGAGCAGGGATGTGAGATAAGAGAAGATTATTTGTCACTTTTTTCCAGTGAAAGTGAAATTTGTAAAAATATTGCTATGAGTTCCACATTGTTCTACATTTTGGGAGCAAGCCTGGTAACTAGCCTAGCTTAGCATAAAGCCTGGTAGCAAGGGAAAACAGTTAGCCTGGCTCTGTCCAAACTTAACAAAAATGTGTAGTTCCCAAAACGACAAACTATTCCTTTAAGATGGAGCTCATAATTGCTGGTGCACGTTTAGAAACATGAGCACCAGCTCTAACTAGCATCTAAATCCTATTGTAGTCTTAATGTGGCCTGCTGCGGCTGGCTGCTTGTTCTCAGACTGAGGTGTCCTCCTTTCAGCTGACGTACAACAGGTTTTGTGCTAAATTTAGCAGGTAGCTAGCTGCATGTTAATTGTAGCAACAGGATTTGGGGATTCCTGGGCATTGTAACAAAATGAGGGAAGGGTGGACTTGGTCTTGAATAACACCACACTACAAATATCTCCTTGTTATCTGGCATTTTTGTCTGTAATTTTATTTTCTCAAAAAAAGTGACTAAATCTGCCAGTGCAGTAAGGATATTTCACCTTTTATTTTTTAGATAAAATATTATTAATTATTAACAACCTGCCTTATTCTTTCTTGTTAAAAAAAAAAAATAATTTGTAGAAAATAATTAAAAACATGATCATTTCATTTTTTTTGCAGAGCACTTTGTCCCGAGAATGATGTGGTTCCTTAATGTGAAGTCATGTAAAGTAAATCATGTCAAAATTGTTCTACAGAATACAAAAGGAAGTCTGACTGTTGCAAACGTTTGCTTTTGTTGTTTTGGGCAAAGCAATATACTGAAACTGAATTATATATAGGTTGAATTTACAGATGTAAAAAGAATTTAGTATAGACTGATAGAGAGAAGAAAAAGAGCTAGAAGTACATGCCTGGTCACAGCAGTGAGTTGGGATATGAGATCAAATAAGATCAGTCAGTTTTTCAGTGAAGGTGAAATTGGTAAAAAATATCTTGTGAACAAACATGGTAATTAGCCTAGCTTAGCATGAAGCCTGGAAGCAGGGGGAAACAGCTAGCCTGGCTCTGTCCAAGTGTACTGTCTTGTACTGTTTAGCTGTAAAATGAGAAAGTTTGCCCCGGCTGGTGGGCGGTGCTTGGTATTTCCTCAACTGATCTCAACATGGCTGCCGGGTCACAAACTTTCTCATTTTACAGCTAAACCGTGCACTACAAGATGTTTCTGAGAACATGTGAGGAGAGAAATAGACATTACAGTAACAGAATATTGATTCATATTTGATCAGTGCTGCCTAGTTTGACCGTTTGATCAGAGTTTGTGAGTGATTGACAGCTGCTCAGAGACGGCAAGGCTCAGGATCAGCTCTGATTGCTTGTTTTCCTCCGGTCTGTGAAATCTTCCAGATGCCGTTAGGAGCACCAGAGAACACTGGAGGACACAGAGGAATATGATTTTTTTTTCAGATTACCTGTCTCATGCACTACTGACAGGATATAGTGACTGTTTTATAAAAATAACTTTTTTTAAATCATATTTGCTCCATTTCTACCCACTGCTGCTTTAATTGAATATAAAAGTCTACAACCATGCTAACATGTTCACAACGACATGCTGATGTTTAGCAGGTGTAATGTTAGCACTAAAAACAGAGAACAGCTGAGGCTCATGGTAATTAATTTCATTCATTTAACAGGTATTTGGTCATAAAACAAAGTATTGGACAATTGAAATTTCACTAAAAATCAAAAATGTGAACCCCATGGTGGTGTGGGAGGAAAAGTCAGGAGATCACTCTCTCTGAGGACCATCCATGATTCATGAATGTACAAAGTTTCATGGCAATCCCTCCAATATTGTGGAGATATTTCAGTCTGGACCAAAGTGGCGGACCTACTGACCGTCCAAGAGAGCGACATGGCCACCTCTAGAGCCACGCGCTAGCATGGCCCAAATACTCTCAATCAACAAGTAAACAAATGCAGGTAAAGAACAGCATTTTAGCAGGAAGTGTGTCTACTTGATTTGGCAATAGTGCTTGAAAACAGTTTCAAATATCACTCTATCAATAAATCACCATTTTGCATATATTTAATAGCACCACTTTCAGGCAACAAATACAGCAGCATGTCGCAGATTCAACACAATGTCCCTGCACTTCAAATATGAGGCATGTTATAAAGCACTGAGTCCATCCCGTGTTTCATTCCATCTAGGAAAAGGCATCGTACAAGTCAAGAAAAGTAGTTGCTTTAAAGTCCATTATATGTGCCTTTGTCAACAGTCAGTCCTTGGTGTCCACAGTTCTTTTCATACAGCTGAAGTCTGCTCTCTTTTGGTCATTCCTGTGTCACACCTGCTCTTGCTGGAGTCTCCATAGTCACTGATGGAGGGAAACCCAACCCTCTGCTCGATCCATCGGGCAACACTGAGCAGCTTCATGTCTTGGAGGGCTGGGGCTATGAGCTGCAAACCAATAGGGAGGCCCCGTCTTGATAAAGCAGTTGGCACAGAAACAGCAGGGAGACCTGGGGTGAGAAAAACAAAAGAGTGAGGGAAGTTCAGGGAAAGGCAATGATTAGGATCTAAATGTTAGTTTCAGGTTAGTTTGGAGAAAAAAGTTGAACTGGATGTAAACACACTCCTGTATTACATGTGTTGACCAGGTCATGTTTATCTACCCAGAGATTAACAAAGAAAACAGAGAAGTCAAATACTCATTTCCCCTTTTTCATTTCACCATGACATTTGTGGTCCAACGAGCCTTTGTTATAGGACGTAAAATAAGAAGCACAAACAAAACTGAAGTAGTTTTGGGGGAAAGTTCCTGAATCCTCCCACACATCCTATACCTATCCTTCCTATACATGAACAGTTTCCTCTCTGTACCTGCCATGTTGACAGGCTGGGTGAAGACGTCTTCCTGCGCGCTGCGTGTTCGGTTGTCTTCCTGTGTGAAGTCGGAGTAACGGGCTGCATCAGTCAGAGTGGTGGGCGTCAGCAGCACGTCCACGCCCGATCTGAACACGCGTTTGAAATCGTCTGCGATCAACCGGCGGACTTTCTGAGCCTGTAGAAAGTAGTGCTGGTAGTTCCTGGCAAAATGAGGGTGAGGATGCCGACAGTTAACCTTGCCGTTTCAGAAATATTACAGCTCCACCGGACAATTTTATTCTCTCATATATTTCATGAAAGACAACTTGGCAAATAACCAAATGTGTGTTTGCAGAGCACAGGAGCTGCATCCGGAACCAGGATCAGCGTAGCCGGGTGGCAGAGGCAAATCACCCAGTAGCTTCTCTCAGATACATTGACATCGAGCAAGTTAGATCTCCAAAACGAGGAGGAGAATTAAATACCCTCTTCCTCCAAAGAGAAAGCTACTATATGTTCATTCTCCAGACTCTTACAACTAGAGGTCTGAATCAAGAGGATGAGATCAAACTTTTTCTCTAAAACAATTAACAGTGGTTGTACTATGATGGCTCTTTCTATATATACTGTTATATTTATATATTCTGACATACATATTTGTAATAATGAAAAAATTATACAACAGGTGTGTCTTTTTTCCATATAGGGATTTGATATAGATTACTTATTTAGAAGGTACGGATGCACCGATCCGACTTTTTCAGTCCAGATAGCAATAGTGATACCTGGGCTTTGGGTATCGGCCGATACCGAGTACTGATCCGATACCAGAGTTTAATTAATCAGCTGTATGCCTCACTGGGTGGAGGTGACTGGGATCATTCTTTTATGTGTAAGGAAACATCAGGCTAGACTTAAACATCGCTGTCTTAACTTTGTAAAACAAAATGTAACAAATAAATATATAGATATAAATTTACCGAATTGTTATTTATTATCAAAATAATAAGTACCAGCAACTTGGCAAAAAATCTTCAAAATTAACAGGTTCCTGTTAAAACCTTAACAGGTTCCTGTACTATTACAGTGCCTCATACGCGCTCTTACGCGACTACGGTCACAGAATATAAAAAAACAGGCGTTTTTTGTTTCTGTCATCTAGTGATTTTATTTTTTGTTTTTAGAAATAAAAATTGAAAATCAACCTGTTTTTCAAGTTTAGTTTATCCCTTTTTGACCCTGATAAAGAAAAACACCTTGTATTTCAATTTTAATTTTTGTATTTTAAAATGAAAATCAAATAACATCATTTTTTGTATTTTAATATCCTTTTGTGAAAGGAAAATGGAATGACCAAACGATACACTGACCATTAAACATTTCCTCTTTCCTTTTTCCTCTACCTCAACGTAATGTAATATTTTTCAACATAGGAGATGGATTTTCTGATATATGTGATGATGAATATGACATAATGTTTATAAATAACATGTTTGATATTTAGAAGTATGATTTTTAAAAGTATGGCTTTTGTATTACTGTTTTTATGTACAGATTGTGAATTGTTTGTGGATGTTTTATCACGCTGGTGTTTTGGATGAACTACACCTGCCGTCATAGAGCTAGTTTGCCTATCGGTGTGCTTTGTGTATAAATATGGATGTGGTTTCCACTTTTTTAAACACTTTGACCTGACAAAGATCCAAGCAGGATTGAAACGTCAATACAAATATCGTGGCATCAGTAGTGTGCAGGCGTTACCTTTTTCTTCAAATAGAATCAAATAACCAAATGTGCTCATAAAAAGGTCAAGGAGAAAAGGTCAAAGCGATAAAGTGACACTGTGTCAGCTTGACACTGGTGTGTAGTTAATGAACTGAAGCAAAGGGTTCAATCTGTTGTCTTACTGTTTGAGCAGGAAGTAGTTCCCAGACAGTATCCTCCCTCTCACTACATCGTTGAAGCCTTCGTGTCGGCTCGAGGCATACATGGCCTCCGTCGAGCTGTCCACCTCGCTACGATGGCCTGACAGAAGAGGGATGGAAATCAATAGCAATACCTTTTCTGATTTTCTACGGTTAAATAATCCAACAGTGTAATGTAATGTGTGATAATGTGTAAAATGCTCCACACTGCAACCTTGAAATATTGCATACTGGTTCATACCGTATTCTAGGCCGTCAAAACGGGCCATGTTAGATGCCACCTCAGCATGGCACAGAACGCGGTAACACACAATGGAGTACTGGGTGTGGGGGAGGGATACTTGCTTCACCTGCGCCCCCGCCCTCTCAAACATGTCAGCAAGACGGCTCCATTGTGCTACAGTCTCCTCAGATAGCCCCGGGGCGTGGTACTCCTGACACACATTAGGAGACAGGAAAGACGAGCAAGCTTTAGGAAATCACTGGTTATTGGACTTGCATTTATAGAGCTCCTTTCTAGTCTTCCGACCACTCAAAGCTCTTTACACTACATGTCAGCATTCACCCATTCATACACACATTCATACACTGATGGCAGAGGCTGCTAAGGTACCAACCTCAATCAGGATCTAATCTAAATACTCATTCACACACCGATGGCTATGCTTTCGGGAGCAATTTGGGGTTAAGTGTCTTGCTCAAGGACACATTGACATGTGACCCGGAGCAGCCGGGGATCGAACCCCCGACCTTACGATTGGTGGACGACCTGCTCTACCCTCTGAGCCATGCATCTGTGTTCACAGAAATATTACATTTATTTTGTTTTAATCAGAATCATCTTCATGTACATATAATACTCTACAAAGAATTTGTCTTGATGATATTGCTGCTGAGACACACAAACTTCAAGTACAGGACATGCCATGGTTTTCATCAGGGCTGTCATAGTTAACGCGATAACGCGTTATCACAAATTTGTTTTAACGCCACTAATTTCTTTAACACATTAACACAACTGCCGATTTTTAGGTTGTAGCGGGCATCATATGTAACTACAAAACCTAAGGGATCCATCGGTACCAACCATGTCATACTAGCTTGTCATGAAGGAGGTTAAATAACGCTCCAAACTTATGCTAAATTTTGGCGAGGAAAAACTGGCATGGCCATTTGCAAAGGGGTCCCTTGACCTCTGACCTCCAGATCTGTGAATGTAAATGGGTTCTATGGGTACCCACGAGTCTCCCCTTTACAGACATGCCCACTTTATGATAATCACATGTAGTTTGGGGCAAGTCATAGTCAAGTCAGCACACTGACACACTGACAGCTGTTGTTGCCTGTTGGGCTGCAGTTTGCCATGTTATGATTGGAGCATATTGTTTTATGCTAAATGCAGTACCTGTGAGGGTTTCTGGACAATATCTGTCATTGTTTTGTGTTGTTCATTGATTTACAATAATAAATATATCCACACATTTCCATAAAGCAGAATATTTACCCACCCATGTTGATAAGAGTATTAAATATTTATATACAAATCTCCTTTTAAGGTACATTTTTTACAGATAAAAAAATGTGCGATTAATTTGTGATCAGTTGTGATTAACTATGAACCATCATGCGATTAATCACGATTAAATATTTTAATTGATTGACAGCCCTAGTTTTCATCTAAAAAACACAGAAGATATGTAACAAAAATCATCATAATATCAACAGTTTCTTCTCCAGTCAGATTGATGACTGTAATGTTGCGTATTTTATGTAGTACAAGTCTGTTCCGCATCATGTTTTGTTTCTGATAGCTTTAGAACTGCAGTACTCTTCAAGTTTTTCATATTTACAACAAAACTTAAACATCTTACATTTAAAATGAGATTTGTATAATACTTTGCAAGTGGCAACTACCTTTGAAATGCTTAAGTCTTTGACTATTCCAATTAATTTGAAGGAAAAGGTGGTGCCAGTGATGCTGAGATAATAGAGTGGAGAAGATGACTTTAATACAGAGCTAAACTCACCTTAGGAATGCCTACGCAGATGTTCCTGACATCAAAGTGTTCAGGTAACTCTGTCAGTGATGAGGGAGCAGGAGTTGTTGTTGAGTCTTTAATATCGAGGCCTTGGAGGATACCTGTGTGACGTAGCAAAACCCAGGTTAGGTCCATTATTTGATCGCAGTATGACAAATGCACAACACTGTTGAGCTGCTATACTGATTCATTTACAATGTCACATTTTTTTCCATTACATGGATAGATTCAAAGGTGCCCTGTGGAGTGTTGTCTCACCAAAACGCATTGTTTGTATCCTTGAGGTCTAACAAATGTGTTGAATGCACTTCCTTCCTTGTGGAAAATTCACGAAGCCATTTTTTTTTTTTACATTTTAAATTGTACATTGTTTACATTGCAGGATGAGAACTGTGTGCTTGTTACAAACAAGATCTGTAACTATCGTAAAAACGTGGCCAGGGGTCCGTGAAAAGTTTTCAGATTCATTCATTTAAATTATCATGATAGAATTTTCTTTTTTAACAATAAGCTTCATAAATCAAAGAATAATATTTTCATTTTTAAATCTACAATAGTTCTTATATTACATTCTAATCTAACAAATATATAACTTTTAGATTAGCAAATATGTTTAATACATGTCTAATATCTTTCTAATACATTTCTTTTGTATTCTTTCACATAACCAAGACTATAGAAGTGCAAAATAATAGGCTGCGTCAAATTATTCCAAGGGACATACATGATGGGGGGTCCCCGGTATATTCTCTATCTTGTAAGGGGTCCTTAGCTGAAAAAAGATTGATAACCTCTGCTTTATTTAAAGGGACTGTTGTAAGAATCAGAAATGTCTTGTTAACAGCGACACCTGTGGCCGTTAAGTCAACGAAAGTCAGCGTCCTGTTGCTCGCTCTTGCTCTCTCTAAATAGATATGAACGAGCATCGCTCAACACAGTGAGGCGACACACGTCAGCTAAAAGCACAATATCACTCTGTATTTCAGCTGCTTGGCAGTAATGTTAGCTGACCAGACGAAGGTCTCTCCATGAATCAATGCTGATCCTAGTGTTTGCAAATTTCCCCACTGCGGGACTAATAAAGGAATATCTTATCTTTCCTGCTTCAGCCTCTCGACCGCGGCCGGAGGGAGACACCGGCACCCGGTCAGAGACGATAACGTTTCTCGCTGCGGAGCCCTGTCACTTCACAAGACACGGGAAACCTCTGTTGGTCTGGAGGAGCTACAGCAGTTATTTCTGCACATATGTCCACTGTACATTCACTAGATATTCTCAGAGCTAAACTAACTCTTCTGCAGTGTGGAGTGTGCGCGCATGCACGTGAGGTGGAGCGAGAACGAGCGCGGTGTGTGAGTGAAGGCAGGCAGAGGAGCAGAGTACAGCAGACTCTGGCCCTGGAGACCAAAGCTACGGTCTCCTCCGCGTACTACGACCACGGCCAACACTGTTTAACAGACGGGCTTCACTAGATAGAACTTTGCGGGTTTGGTGCTTCCTTGTAGTTTGTGTTGGTGTGACGGAGTAGCCGTCACTGACTGTGGGCAGCGCACACACATCACCTCAGGCCGCACACCAACATTTCTCCGCTGCGCTGCTGCGCTGCTGCGCTGCTGCGCCGCTGGCCCGCTGCCTGCAGGCAGCACACACACACACACACACACACGCCAAACATTTCTCCGCTCCCTTCCTGATTCACTCCGAAGTTAAAACACATTGCGACATATCCCCCTCCCCTAAACTGTTTGTCAGTAGTGCGACCAAAGGTGCACATTTGATTGTTCTGCTGTTTCCTATACGCATATATTCACACAAACATTATTCTCACTCACCAGTTAATGAAACGCTGCCTGTCCATCCTGTCATGTCCCATTCATGGCTTTGACAAGCGAAACAGGGCCGTAACAAGTCCCCCCGTTAAAAAGGGCGCTCTCGCGCGTTTTTGATGTCATGTGATCAGCATAAATATGTTTATTATTTAAATTGTGATTTTGTTGCAAATTAACTTGTTTTGGTTGGGGGGGAATGATTAGACAGAGGTATAGAATTTATATGTAAAATATGCCTAGGTTAAAGAGGATATAAATATCTTCTCTGCTGAAGAATGTTGTTAATTGTTATTTTTCTATGTAAGTAATACGACCGAGGGGGGGGGCAATTGATTTAAAAGGGGGTCATCTTGGCCAGCTGAAGACAGTCTTATCTTGAAGTGGTTACAGAGAAGGTAACACTCAGTGAATTTACAGATTGCATTTTGGATTGTTTTTTTTTGCCTGTTTCCAACAGAAAAGTAAGGAGTTATTGAGGAACTAAATTTTCAGTGCTATTTGATGATTTTGTACATAGCTTATTTTCTGTTTTCACCTTTTGTAAATATTAAGCACTGATTGCACTTTGGGAGGCCGGCATAATAAAAGGGACTAATACAACGTTTTTTGACTACGCCAGTGTTTTCATGTTGTACAGAGTTTTAAAGTAGAACCTCGCGACATATGGTGTCAGAAGTGGGATGGCTAGTCGGAAGGACATAACCACACGGGAGCGCACAGGACTGCGTTCCCAACGGCAAGGGCAGTCAGAGGAGGGCGCGGCAGCCAGCATGGAGAGGGAGACAGATCATACTACGTCGTCCTCAGAGGAGGATGAGGAGGGGGGCAGGTACAGAGCAGATCTCATAGCACCTGCAGCTCCATCATCAACAGGGGGGCCAGGAGAAGAACTACTGACAATGATGAGAGACTTTATGGCAGCACAAAATAGGAGGGAGGAGGGCCTGTTAGCAGAGATCCGAGGCCTGAGATACGCTGCTCCTACTCCAAGCACGGTGACAGCAAGCAGTCCGAGAATTGATCTGCCGACGTCAACGGCATGCACCACCAGAGGTGTTCTCTCCTCCTATGCAAGACTATAGCAGCAGCCCTGAGCATCCAAGGCCAGAGTGGAGACATTACATCGAGCCCAAATTATCCCAGTTTCAGATGGGGGAGGACATTGAGAACTATTTGTTATGTTTTGAGCGCATTGCCAAAACTTGGAGATGGCCAGAGAGTGAGTGGGCATGCAGACTCGTTCCACTGCTGTCTGGGAAGGCATTGGAGGCCTACACAATGATGGATGAGGAGAGGGTACTGCTACAACGACCTGAAAGGAGCACTGTTGACCAAGTTTGACATCTCCCCAGAGAAGTACCGGCAGCGGTTCCGATCCACAGTGGTACCACCTGGTGAAACCCCCACAGAGACCTACCACCACCTCAAGGGTCTCTATCGACGCTGGATTCGGCCAGAGCAGCACACCAAGGAGGAGGTCGGTGAGGCCATCATCCTGGAGCAGCTACTCCGGATACTCCCCCCTGAAGTGAGGACCTGGGTGAAGGAGCATGAACCAGAGGGGGGACTCTCCGCTGCCAAGCTGGCGCTACAGTACCTCAACGCTCGGAGAGGAGGACCAGCTGCACGTTCCTACAGTGCAGTCCCCAGACCTACACATCAGATACCCCAGCCCCGGCCTACGAGGAGAGAGTCTAGCCAGGAGCCACCAGGTAACTTCAGCTCGGCCCTAAACCAACGAGGACCCGGTAAGGACTTTGTTTGTTTTTATTGTCAACAGCCAGGGCACAAAGCTTCTGTGTGTCCCATACGCAAAGCTAAACTCACCTGCGCTTGCTATGCTCCCCGGCCTGAGGTGGAGGATAGTGAAGTGAGGTTACAACGCTACAAAACTGTGACTGTTAATGGCCAGCAGGTTACTGCTCTTTTGGACAGTGGTAGCTTCATGTCGCTGGTGCGGCAGGATCTGGTGCCAGTAAACAGTGTGGATTACAGCAGACAAGAGGACATTCTGTGTGTTCATGGGGATAAGCATCCTTATCCCACAGCTGAATTAACTGTTACCATTGATGAACAGCCTTACTTGTTGACTGTTGGGGTGGTTGCAAAGTTACCTGTTGCTGCCCTCTTGGGCTGGGACTTACCTGTACTTTTGGACTTGCTGCAGGAAAACAGGCCAGTGGAAACCGACTCTGGGCAGAGGGGGGAAGTCAATGTCACCGTTTCTTGTCCTGTGATCACTCGTGCCCAGGCGAAAGCTGGGGTCCAACCGCTCCCAGACCTTCACCGTGGTCTGTGTGAGGGTGGCACTCAGGGGCTAAGAAAAGAGGAACCTTGTGCTCAACCTCTCCCAGACTTTGACAGTAGTCTGTTCGATGGTGGCACCAAGGGCCCAAGAAAATCCCGTCGCCAACGCCGCTTTGAGAAGCAGCTGAAGTCAGCAGAGCCCAAAACAAAGAGTCCTCTGTCAAATGAAATGTGGGATGTACCTGATGATATTTCTGTGTTACAGAGGGGGGATACAACCTTGAAACATTTGTTTGCTAAGGTGGGGGAGGCAGCAAAGGGAGATTGTGTGGGAAGGGAAAGGTTTATTGTGGAAAAGGATGTGTTGTACACCGTTGATAATGACCACAAACGCCTAGTAGTTCCTGCTAACTGTAGGTCACTTGTCATGCACCTAGCACACACACTCCCATGGTCTGGACACCTTGGCCGCCACAAAACATATCTGCGCATCAGTTCACGCTTTTATTGGCCCTCCATGTACACAGACATTCAGAAATATTGTGCCACATGCCCAACATGTCAAAAAACATGCATTGCCCGCAAGTCTGACCGAGCTTTTCTGCAGCCACTTCCTGTTATCTCCACTCCATTCCGCAGGATTGCCATGGATATTGTG
>CAKAKR010064937.1:0-34693 GCA_916700685.1 Adelosebastes latens | reverse complement strand
TGAAAGCGAAACTTAAAAGCAACGTGTTTTAACATGTAAAACTGAATGAAACGTAACACTTCTTTAGGTTTAGGCAACAAAAAACATTCAAATTTATGGGAAAACATCATGTTTTGGCTTAAAATAAAGTGAAAGTGAAATTACTGTATTGTTAGTTTCACACAGGATGCAAACCCCAAACTCCTGGGTGAAAAGTTTTGTGGTCCATCTATCACCCTTGACCTTCACCCTATATGGAGTTTTGTGATGTCTATACTGTGCCTGATTTATTCCTCTGCTCCTGTCATAATTACTTCGGTCTTTAGAGGTTGCTATCGTGTTCATTTGTACCTTCTTTCGGTGATCGACCATGTGAATAGATGATAAACCTAATATTGGGTATAGTAGGCCCTTATTTGACCCACGTCTATGGTGATTATAGCAACCGATAACGCCTATTTAATAGCCTGACAGCAGCGTCAAGTGTCATGTGCAGGATCTGTGTTGTACATACCAGTTCAGCCATGAGGAGCGTTCTTGGCTCTGTCGTTCCTGTTATTTCATCAAACCTTTAAAAACAAAACAAAAATAATTCTGTTATTCATCTGGTCCAACATGTGTAGAAAGCTTTAGTGTAATATGTCAGTTTTCCGTCATTGTGGCGATCACATCAATGAGCAGTTTAACTCACTCTTCCAGGAAGCTTCTTCCCCCCAGCAGCCAGGCCTTCATGTCCTCGACAGTTAAACACGCAGGAACCTGGTCCTGTTTCTGCATGAGCATAAACTGTCTCATCGTCATTTTCTGCAAAACAGATTCAGTGTTGCAGTTTGAACCAGCTGACACAGAGACATCATGCTATACTAAAATGTGATTATCATATGAACAGTGCACCTGACTAACCTCTGCTTTGTAGCAACGACTCTCTTCCTCTGAGAAAGAGGACGGTCTCATTTGGTGAACTCGATGAAAGATGAAGCAGGTGGTCATTTTGAACCAATCTCAAACTTCTGAAAGTTTGTATCACAGTATATGGAGCATATTTCAATTCACCAGGTTGCTGTTTAGAGGATGATTTTTTTCTGTTTTTGTTTAAAAAATAAAGAGTTTACATACCTGATACAAAGAAAAAAACTCTCAGGGTTTGTTGATTGCAGTGAGTGAATGAATATATTCGTACAGAGGGGTTTGGATAGCTTCCTACAAAGTGCTAATCCTGAAGATTTCAGTCCTACTTGATTTAGAATTTCTATTTGAGTGAAAACAATGGAATTGTGAATAGCATTTTTTTTGCCACAGTGTGAATGTTGCCACAGACAACCAGTTTGTAATACTGCAAATATATAAATATTGCAATACTTTCACCAGTGGGCCGTAGGCTCAACCACCATTGTGTTTCCTCCTTCCTTCAGCGATAGATAGATAGATAAATCGATAGATAGATAGATAGATAGATAGATAGATAGATAGTGACTTGACAGACATTTATTTAAATGAAAATCTTCGAGATTAGCCACTTAAATTTTTTTGACAAATTTAAATGAACTTTTGAATTCAAAAACATATCCCTGAATATTAAAAATGTATATATCTTATAGTCTATATCTGAAATATAGTTTAGATATATGTATCATTATTTAAGTCCAATGATAATATACATTTCTTTAGTGTTGACATGTACACTTTATGTACTGTTCCTGTGTATCTATCTATCTATCTATCTATCTATATATATATTTTGAAATAAAAAAATATTAAAGGGACTGTTTGTAACTTCTTACATGTATAAATCCATCTGGGTCGGTGTCCCATGCGCGCTCGCGTGTGGCTACGCTGTTCAGATTCAGACTCCCACACAAACTACACGGAAGCACCAAAACTGCAAAGTTCTATCTAGTGAAGCCTGTCTTGCAAAACAGTGTTGGCCGCAGTCGGAGGACACTAAACACTGAAGAAGACTTAGTTTAGCTCTGAGAATATCTAGTAAATGTGCAGTGGACGTTTGTGCAGAAATAAATGCTGCAGCTCCTCCAGACCAACAGAGGTTTCCCGTGTCTTGTGAAGTGACGGGGCTCCGCAGCGAGAAACGTTATTGTCTCCTACCAAAACTCCGGTGTCTCCCCTGTTCCTTCCGACCGGGGTCGGGAGGCTGAAGCAGGTAAAGCCAACACTAGGATCAGCAGTGATTCATTGAGAGACCTTCGTCTGGTCAGCTAACATTACTGGTAAAAAAGCAGGTGAAATATAGAGTGATATTGTGATTTTAGCTGACGTGTGTCGCCTCACTGTGTTGAGAGATGCTCGTTCATGTCTATTTAGACTATTACAAGCGCGAGCCTGACGCTGACTTTCGTTGACTTAACGGCCACAGGTGTCGCTGTTAACAAGCATTTCTGATTCTTACAAACAGTCCCTTTAAATAAAAAAATATTAAAATACATTTATGTTTTTTTTTTTAACTATTTAGTTTTGTGTGTTTTCTGTGACATATTTGCCTCATTTATTATACAAGTACAGTGGGGTCACA
Source organism: Adelosebastes latens (assembly GCA_916700685.1). Lineage (NCBI taxonomy): Eukaryota > Metazoa > Chordata > Actinopteri > Perciformes > Sebastidae > Adelosebastes > Adelosebastes latens. The sequence goes on along the minus strand of CAKAKR010064937.1, from coordinate 32,187 downwards.
TTTTCTGACAACAGCCTCATGTGTTGCTGGTGACAGATTTCAGTGTAACACAACTTTTATGGGCCCCAGAAATGTAGGGCCCCCAAAAGTTTGAGTCTTTGTAGAGTGGTTTGTACGATGGAGTATTGGGGCCACATTGAGGAAAAAAAATAATCTGAGATTTCGATAATAAAGTCATAATATTACGAGAATAAAGTCATAACTTTTCGAGAAAAAAGTTGTAATATTACAAGAATAAAGTCGTAATTTTACGAGAAAAAGTCTTAATATTATAAGAATAAAGTCGTAATTTTACGAGAAAAAAGTCGTAATATTACAAGAATAAAGTCGTAATTTTACGAGAAAAAAGTCGTAACATTACGAGAATAAAGGCGTAATTTTACAAGAAAAAAGTCGCAATATTATGAGAAAAAAAGTTGTAATATTACAAGAATAAAGTCGTAATTTTACGAGAATAAAGTCGTAATTTTACGAGAATGAAGTCGTAATTTTACAAGAATAAAGTTGTAATATTACGAGAATAAAGTTGTAATTTACCAGAATAAAGTTGTAATATTACGAGAAAAAAGTTGTAATATTACAAGAATAAAGTCGTAATTTTACAAGAAAAAAGTTGTAATATAACGAGAATAAAGTCGTAATTTTACGAGAAAAAAGTCGTAATATTACGAGAATAAAGTCGTAATTTTATGAGAAAAAAGTCGTAATATTACGAGAATAAAGTCGTAATTTTATGAGAAAAAAGTTGTAATATTACAAGAATAAAGTCGTAATTTTACGAGAAAAAAGTCGTAATATTACAAGAATAAAGTCGTAATTTTATGAGAAAAAAATTGTATGAATTATGCTCGTAATAAAATCTCAGATTTTTTTCCCCTCAATGTGGCCCTAATACACCTTCGTAGGTTTGTGCTACTTAAATTTAAAAAAATAAAAAAAAAAAAGTTTTGGGAATATATAATATAGTGTTCCAGTTTTGTGCTTGTATTTAGTGTCTGTGTGTTCATCCTCCTGTCCAGCTGGTGGCAGTATTACACCAGTGAGTTGTTGGTTATCTTGCAGTCATAAAAACAAAAGAGGTGGTTTCCTGTCTCTCTTCTTCACGCCGTGCTGCTGCTGCTTGGTGTGGCTGTGAGGAGTAACTAGTCTCTGGCTGTCTGCTGCTGTTGGGTCTCTTATTAAACAGTGAACCTTTAGTGGAAGAAGGACTTCACAACATGGCGTTAAACCTCACCATCAACACCAGCAATCCGCCTCTAGGTGAGTTAAAGAAACACTAACTGACAGCTAACCGGCCTGCTGTTAGCTGTTAGCACTGTTACGTGTCCCCCCAACAAATGAGACAAACTCTACATGAATATCATCCACTTTAATGCTTTTAATGCGTATAAAAAGAATATAAATAGCTGTGCCCAAGATTAAATTAAAGACACTGGTGCAGTCATTAGGATCTGGTTGATAACAGAAGACACAAAGAGACACAGTCACATTAAAAAGACCAAATTAAAAGTTTAGTTTATGGAAACCAGCTGAACTGAATAGAGGATGTTTGTTTGTTTACAACTCAAAAAAGTAGCCAAGTTGTTTATTTTGCAAATAAGCAACGTCTGTAACCAACCTACAGGTACATATGAATTAAAATAGGTATGACAGTATGTCCATATATGTTAAAATGGGGCGTGTATGCTAGTTAGTTAGCTCGCTAGTAGCTAACTTCTAGCTAGCTAACTAGCTCCTACTGTACTCTTAACTCTTCACCTGTCAGTCTCATGAATCCTTCTTTGGCCTAAGATGGTTGATTAATGTTAAATGGTTTTATACCTTAAAAAACAGTATCTTTTTTTACTTTATTGTTGTTGTTTTTTTAAGGACCAAACTCTTAAGACAAAACTCCCAAGAATTCAGTATTGACTTTGGAGTTATTTGTTATTTATTATATTTTTAATGTGCAACATAAAGCTGGTTTAGTTTTTGATCTACCTGTTAATAATTTGGATTTTCATGGATAATTACATAAGACGTTGTGGCACATTTCTGAATGTTAGTTGTGCATGTTTTTATGTGTATTATGTTTATTACCTTAATTTCCCTAATTTATGTACAATATAATTGTTGTTATGATGTGTTAAGAGCTCTGCCTCCCTCGTGTCTCATACAAAGTGCCTTAAGAAATCTGTTTTTTTTTCATTTTCATTTGCTAATGAGTCTGCAGCACTACTGGCTCTAACAAGCTAACATTAGCTAGCTTGTAGTCGTGGCACCCTGAACAACAACATGAGGACAGCTGGCTCAAATATCCTTTTAATGACAGCAGCTACCTTACATTTTATACTTCCACTTTTCAACTTTAACCTTAGGAAGCATATAAACATTGCTTCATTATATGCAAAAAGTCTTTTAAAGTTGAATATGACAGGGACAAAACATACACACACATGCTGACATGAGCTAACACCAGGTTAGCTCAGCTGGGGTGCTTTAAGTTTAGACATATTACATGTTGTTATAATCTATCTATAACCTGATGTGTTATATTAGTATGAGACAGTTCAGTGTGTGTGTAGTTGAACACAGTCAGGACAAAGCTTTCCAAAGGGTTAGTGTGTCACTGTTTTGTAGCATGATGAGCTAATGTATGAAGTAGCTTTGACAGCAGCTAAACAGCACCTTGTGTGTTCACAGTGAGAACAGCAGGCTGATGCAAGCAGGCTGAAACGTGGAGAGTTGGATGGGAGGAGGGGGGGTTGCACATTTGTTGCACTATGATTTCTGTTTCATTTGCTTTTGCACCAGCAGTCTTCCTGAGAAGTGGGCAGCCTTGGTCAGTGGTTCTGGTGGTGCCCACACACTAGTTTTCAACTGTAGGGATGAACCTACTAAAAGTAAAACCATCTATGCAGCTCTTCTATCAGACCTTTATGGTAGATGTGTAGCCTAAGTGTATGAGACAAAGAAAGTCAGGAATGCTGAGATTATGAGGGAAAAAGATAATCTGATTTAATAGTCAAGACAAACTTTATTTATATATTTCAAGCGAAGCATTGGAAGGACCCCTGATTTGTCTTTGTGTTCAACTCTTCGGCTTAACTCCTGTGCTTGTTTTATGCATGTTAGTGCATGTTAGTGCCCTAGATGATAGGGTGTACTGTCCTAGACCTCTAACAATTTATCATTATTTATTTATGTTTATAATTTATTTATGTTTATTTTTTTTATTATTATTATTTTTTTTTTACTATTACTATTTTATTTAATTTGTATATTTGTGCGTATTTATTTATTTAGTTTTTGTACAGTAGTTTTTTTTTAGTGCCCTCTGGGTATTGTTGTGGGGGTGGGTGGGATATCTATCAGTCCAAACATGTTTCTGCAGTGGATTGTCAGAGTTGTATTAACAAAATTCAGAAATAAACTATGTTTAAAAAAACAACTTTATTTATATAACACGTTTAAAAACAACCACAGTTGACCAAAGTGCTGAACATGTCCATAATAAAAATTAATTTCAAAGCAAACAACAATAAGAACAGAGTAAAACAATAAAGATAATGTGCACATAACAGTAGTGAAAGAGTAGCAGCACAATAGATGTATATGATCAGGTGACCACATAAACTCAGAGCCTGAACTACATAATTACCCTATTTTTTATTCAACGTTTTTATTTTTAATCCTTTAAAGTTTGGCTTGTTAGGGTTTTGTAACTTTTTTGTTTACTTTATTTAAAGCTCCCAGCAAATTGCTAGGATTTTTTGGTTGTGCTTCGAGTTGACTTGCAATTTAACCCAAATTCTGTTTCCTGTATTGATATCAAGTCCATGGCATTACAAGCATTTTTATGCAAAGCCACTTGAGTACTGACAGAACCACGGTATTAGGCAAGCAGTACTTTTGCAAAGATTGCAAGTAACAGAGGCACACTACAGTGAGCATACTGTGCATCTCAGGACCGGTTCAACTGGTTATGTCTAGATAGTATGGTATGGTTCTGCACTGCCTTGTGTATGAGAGGCTGAACATTTATAAGAATCTAAAGCAAGTCCAGTTGCCTCAGATTTAACACTTCTAGATTCTCTAATCAAAGTTGACTGAAGCAGTTTACGCTGTTGAGCCGTGTTTACCCAGGCTCACAACAAACACTAATTACAGACGTTGAATTTTCTCCTCTGTCCTACAGGAGCGCTTCTGACAGCAGAGCACGTGAAGGGCAGCGTGCAGGTATCAGTGGAGGAAGGCAAAGACACCCAGCTTCACGTCTCAGAGTAGGTGACATCATTATTTAAAATCGTGGCGTACTGTAGAAAATGCATATGTGAAGTTATAAGATGTGCAATTTTGGTGTTTTCACTATGACTCATTCATTTCCACTCTGTGTACTCTTTCCTTCCCTCAGTGCGATTCAGTTCAATGATGCCAACTCCATCAGTCGGTACTTGGCCCGGGTGGCTCCAGCTCTTGGTCTCTACGGAGCCAACTTGATGGAGCAGACTGAGGTGTGTGTTTATGCATGTTAGAGATTTTCTGATCTGTTTGGGGATACTTTTCTTAAATTGAGATGCTATCTGTTTTCTGCAGGTCGACCACTGGTTGGAGTTCAGTGCTCGCCGTCTGTGTGGTCAGTCTGGTTTGAGCGTAGCGCTGGGTGAATTGGACAAGGCCCTATCCCTGCGGACCTTCCTGGTTGGACATGCCCTCACCCTGGCTGACCTGTCTGTCTGGGCTGCCCTCAAAGGTCGGTACCTTTTTGCCATTTTCTCTGTCTGTTTTTCTGTTTTAGTTTGGAATTTCTGTAGCTAAACCGGTAATCGGTGTTTCCCTGCAGGTCATGGGGAGTGGCCGAGCCAGGGCAAATCCTTCTCCCACGTCAACCGCTGGTTCTCTTTCCTGAGCTCCCAGGTTCCCTTCACTGCTGTGGGCAACAAGTACACCAGTAAGAGAGCTCCAATGAGGAAATCAAGCGTAAGTGTTACTTCAGACATTAAGTGATTTGTGTTTTAATATTTATAACATTTGAAGAAAAGATCATCATTGTGAAGCCAGACAGGTCTGACCTGGAGCGTTTATGCTCACTATACTGAAGAATATCAAAATTAGAATAGTGTGAAAAGTTTTTATATGTTAACAAAAGTAATTTAAACTAACTCTTCATTGGACCTCACTGGAACTCATTTTGGGGGGAAAAGTAACATAATAAGTACGAAACAAATGCAGCTGTCCTGTTGTGTTCCTGACTGTTTGTGTCCCTGATCGACAGTCAGATGAGAAGAAGCAAGATCTTGGCAAATTTGCGGAGTTGCCGGGAGCTGAGATGGGCAAGGTGGTGGTTCGGTTCCCTCCTGAGGCCAGCGGGTAAGGCCTGATCTGGAGTTTAGGAGAGGTTCAGATTATAATTGGTCATTTTAGTACCTTTCTTAACATGGACCAATGTTTCTGTCTCTCTGTGGCCAGATACCTGCATATCGGCCATGCCAAGGCTGCTCTGCTCAACCAGCACTACCAGGTCACATTTAAAGGCAAGCTCATCATGCGCTTCGACGACACCAACCCTGAGAAGGAAAAGGAAGACTTTGAGAAGGTAAAACACTCAGATCTCAGAGCAAATGAAAAAAAAAAAACAGGGCTATTAATCAATTAAAATATTTAATTGCATAATGGTCCGTAGTTAATCGTGATTAATCGCAAATTAATCACACATTTTATGTTTATGTTCAAAATGTACCTTAAAAGAAGATTTGTCAAGTATTTAATACTCGCTTGCTTTATGCAAATGTATGTATATTATTGGATATCGATTAACAACACAAAACAAAGACAGTTATTGTCCAGAAACTCTCACAGGTACTGCATTTAGCATAGAACATATGCTCAAATCATAACATGGCAAACTGCAGCCCAACAGGCAGCAACAGCTGTCAGTGTGTCAGTGTGCTGACTTGACTATGACTTGCCCCAAACAGCATGTGATTATCATATAAGTGGACATGTCTGTAAAGGGGAGACTCGTGGGTACCCATAGAACCCATTTTCATTCACATATCTTTGGGTCAGAGGTCAAGGGACCCCTTTGAAAATGGCCATGCAAGTTTTTCCTTGCAAACATTTAGCGTAAGTTTGAAGCGTTATTTAACCTCCTTCGTGACAAGCTAGTATGACATGGTTGGTAACAATGGATTAATCAAAAATCGCAAGTTGCGTTAATGTGTTAAAGAAATTAGTGGCATTAAAATGAATTTGTGTTAATGTGTTATTATAAAAAAAACATTTAATTATTCTTTCCATACTACCTGTAAGAAGCCAGAAACGGTGCTTATCATTCAGATGAAAAAATGTGTTTTGTGTTCTTATTTCTACATGTCTTTATTGCTTCTCAGGTCATCCTTGAAGATGTCGCCATGCTCCAGATTCACCCTGACCAGTTCACCTACACCAGCGACCATTTTCTTACCATAATGCAATTTGGTGAACAGCTGCTTGCTGAGGGCAAGGCCTACATCGACAACACACCTCCTGAGCAGATGAAGCAGGAGAGGGAGCAGCGCACAGAGTCAAAATGCAGAAATAACAGTACGACTGGAGAAACACGCTAAAGTTTATCCGTCACAGTGAATGTTCAAATTTCTGAACTTTCTGAAGCTACAACTTCTCTCTCTCTCCCCTCTGTAGCGGTAGAGCAGAACATGAAGATGTGGACGGAGATGAAAGCTGGGACAGAGAGCGGTCAGACCTGCTGCATGAGGGCCAAGATTGACATGAACTCCAACAACGGCTGCCTGAGAGACCCCACCCTCTACCGCTGCAAGAACGCTCCTCACCCTCGCACCGGAACCACCCACAAGTACTTGATTTAAATAAGTCCAGGGAGGGGCAAACTAGATTAGTAATTAAAATACAACCAACAATTTGAACATAAACATCTGGAGTATTTGCATCAAATATTAGACATATTGAAATATCCTACAAATATTTGTTGTTCTTCCAGAGTCTACCCAACATACGACTTTGCCTGTCCCATCGTGGACAGTTTGGAGGGTGTGACCCATGCTCTTAGGACCACTGAGTACCACGATCGCGACGAGCAGTTCTACTGGATAATCGACGCTCTGCGCCTCAGGAAGCCCTACATCTGGGAGTACGCCCGACTCAACCTCAACAACACCGTGCTGTCCAAGAGAAAGCTCACCTGGTTTGTCGACCAGGGATACGTCGAAGGATGGTAGGTCTAGTTTGATTTATCTGGTGACTGATGCTTAGTAACGGGACTATCCGCAATGTTTACGTCGACTAGTTCTTCTACTACTTCTTGTTGTTCTCCCACAACCTCCTCTTCTTCTCCCTGTCCCCCCTATTCCCCCTGTATTCCTCCCCTTGATCTCTTTACCTTTTACTTGTTTCCCTCTCCACCTCCATGTTCTCATTTGACTTTTCTCATCTCGCCCTCCAGGGAGGACCCTCGCTTCCCCACTGTCAGAGGAGTCCTGAGGAGAGGAATGACCGTGGAGGGTCTGAAGCAGTTCATAGCTGCCCAGGTACATCTGTCATAGTGAGAGATGGGCAAGGGGAAAAGCCCGGATACCTCTCTAAAACAAAGACAGGAGGTGATGATTGCAGATCAAGAATATATGAGAGATAACACTCTCAACTCTCCACTAAGACCAGAGAAAATGATACAAGTCGTGGCCTGAAAAGCAATTATCACAATAAAATGTAGAATTTGTTTTCATTTTCACATGGGCTTAAATTGTTCCTTATACTTTCAAACATTGTGTACATAGTGCCACAATCTGCACGAATAAGGAGTCCTTCAAAGTTGTGGATTATCTTTTTAATTTCCTCTATTAAGGGTCACAATGTCAATATCAAGGACGTAAGAGCGTTCACATTTGTAAATGTAATGAATTCTAACTTTCCTTATTGTATCCATGGAGTTTAAAAAGGCTTTTGTCTCAGGGAAAAATGTGTTTTCCTTTTATCCTCCTCCTTCCAGGGTGGATCCCGGTCAGTGGTGAACATGGAGTGGGACAAGATCTGGGCCTTCAATAAGAAGGTACATTTTTCTCCTTTGTCATCGCACATATAGGCCTGATTGTCTGAACCTAGCTCTATACTTAAATGTGGCTCCATTTTTATTTAATCATAGTCTGCATTGTTGTAACAGTAAGATGTACGAATAATTTAAAATATTTCGAAGGGTCCATCGGTAGACCACTGCAGACCATTTTGATATACTGACATTTGTGTAATGTGCTACTTTTGAAGATTAAGGGCTACTTTTATATTGTCTTGTTATGTTAGAGAAAGAGGGGTATGATGAATGAATAATATGACCGAGGTTCAGAGAATTGCCCGTGGGTTTGCTGCTGGCATGGCTTCTTTCTGCTTTGCTGTTCTCATTCTGTTGAACGCTTTCATTTGCTACCTGGTTTCCTGCCTCATTACCCCACCTTCACCCTCCACATCACCCCCCAATAACACTGAAAAACATCAAAAACCAAACCAGCTGCTTCATTTCATGTCCCACATTTCATTGTTTTGTTGTCCCCATTTCCATCTGTGTGGACATCAGCGTTGCTTCCTCTGTGTGGTTTTTCCTCGCTGGCACTTGCTGCTTCATCCCAGAGTCAAGTAGAAGGTGACGAAAGCTAATAGTTAAAAAAATGTTCATAAACGAGACCGCATACATATCTAATGCTAGGGAAAGAAAGAACAAATAAGTGAGTTTCAGACCTTATTTTGAATTAGAAAAACATTTTATACTAATGACTTCTGATTGGTGGAGTTGAATACAGGCTTTAAGGACTCTTCAGGGACAAAGAACAGCTACCAAAGTAGTGATGACAGTTAGTGTCAGGTTCAGATTTAGGAACAAACGTCGACTTCATATGCATGTTCAACTAACCCACTCCTCCCTGCCCTCTTCAGACCCCAACGTTCCTTCACGTCAACTTGCCGATATTTACATTACAGATGTGGTTTTTTTTCGATGTCCAATATTTAGCGAAAGCCTCTGAATTCAGTGAATGCAGTTATACATGTTATTAAATCACAGTAAATTCAGAATGATACAAGAATAGCAAACCAAATTAAAAATAACAGACAAACTGCTTTACTATGTAAATCTTTTCTACCTGTGTGGTTATTTAAAGGACAGTTTGTCTACTGGTGCACCACACAATTGCTAGTAAATAGCCACAAGCATGTTTGGTCACGTTTGTGGCTGACATATGTTGCAAAACACAAGCTGAAGCATTAATGATGCTTCATTGACTTTGATTGAATATTTCATGTTGTTTCAAGCTGCAACAGGTTTGAAGTAATTACGGATTATGGAATCAGATTTTTAATCTGGTGTCTCTGCAGGCAGAGCTCCTTAAGACAATTTCAGTAGTAGTCCTGGCAGTGTTAATCTAATGTTAATCCTTCTATTGGCACCTGGGTGCTTCTCCTCTTGCGAAAGATTTCACTACGTTCCCATTGATGTTTTGGTCCCATTTTAGTTTGTTGGGCAACAGAAAAAGTACAGATTATAAAGGTCATTAGCTCCCTAGAGTACTGAATTATTAGTATTAGAATTTAGGTTGGGATTCCTTCGCCTGGTGGATAGTGTTGCTGCATAACACACTAGCATCGTATGGAGTTTAGCATGATGTTCTCTCAATACAAGAGTAAAAACCATACGTGGTTAGAGCTGGAAATAAAAAAACAGGAAGGTGTAACCGTTGTATTGAGGACAAAGCGGTGAGGGGAAATAATGTAAACGTTCCATTCTATGTAAATGTGTCTCTACCTCTTTCCTCTATCTTCCTCCCTCCTTGTATCTGACATTAAACAGCATCTCACTCTTCTGTTTCCAAGCTGCCAATTAGCTGTCTGAAGGTACTCCTCCACCTCCTCCTCCACCTCCTCTTGCTCATTTTCACCCACTCCCTCCCTGCTTTCCTCATGGTCTGGTTTATCCTAAAATCTACCAACAGCATTCTCTGTTTTACCAGCCAGTCAGATGTTCAGAGTATTTATATAGTGCATCCAAAATAATAAATAACAAAACGTGTTAAAAAAGCAAAGGACAGCAGAGTTGTGTAGTAGGAGGTCAGAGAGACATGTCATCCAGTCATTGGTGAACTACTAGAACTCTGAATTGGCGTCCTGTGTGAAATCTTGTATCATGGCACAAAAATGAGTACGATGGATCAACGCTAGTCTCTTACACACCGTGTTTGTTTTTGTTTTTTTACCCGTTTGTTGCTTTCATCACTTCCCATTCTCCATCCTCACTAATTTAAACTGATAGTGAGCTGTGTGCTTGCTTTGGTTTTGAAGACTTCAGTGCCCCGAACCATAATTGGTGACATCGGTAAAGTAAATGTTGCTGTTGGAGGTGGAATGGAGGTGTTGAAGAGACATTTTTGTGGGTTCAGTTTTCTATTGTTTACATACTCACCTGAGGACTTGACTGCTGGAAACTGTATCTTTCATTCATATTATATATATATATATATATATATATAGTACCATCATTAGTATTACTATTATTATTATTATTATTATTATTATTATTATTATTATTGTGGTATTAACCTATACTACACTTATATATTAGTATTACTATTATTATTATTGTTGTATTAACCTATACTACATTTATATTATTATTATTATTGTTATTATTATATCTTATTATATCATTTCTTACATCTTCTTGTATTATCATATTATACAGCTATACTATTATTATACTATTACATTACACTACTGTATCATACACTATAATATACACTACTATATTCAGTACACTGTCACTTCACTGCTGTACTTATGTTATCTTATTTTTATTTATTTTACTTTACTTTATTCTATTTGATTTTATCTCATTTTAAGGTGTTTTGGTGTTGGATGTGTCGTTTAAGCACATGCCTAAATTTCCTTCGGGATCAATATCTATCTATCTATCTGTTGATATATACATGGAACCTGGCATTTGTCAAAACTAATGTAGAAAGAAGAAAAATAATGTCAATACAGGAAATTCCATTTGCCTATACCCAAACCAGTTAGGAATAGTTTGGACTACTACAATGGGACTGCATGGTCTTACTTAAAGAGGACAGGATGCTCTACTCTGCAACCCCTCTGTGATTTAGGCTCGGGGACCAAGATAAGATGGCTAAACTTAACAGAAGAATTTTCCAAACGCAGGTCAAGATCTCTACAAAAGACTGGTTACATAAGCTGCTAAATGTATTTAAAACACAGACAGTCCTTCACCAGAGAAAGACATTAATACCCAGTGTTGCATCCTCCTCCCTTAATGTGTTCCTCTCCATCTTTTCCCTTCTCTTCAGCCTTTAGTCCATTGCAGCTTTTTGAGCGAGCAGTTGAGACGTTTCCTCTTCATTTATTGACCGTATCCATCATTTATGTGAGATTTCAAAAGTGCTTTACACTTTATTTCCTAAATCACCATAAATAAGTTAATAAAACACACCGATTACTATTGGGAAATAGCATGCAAAAAATGTATTTGTTAGTTTGAAGAGTTTATAGTCTTTGAGTTTATCAACTGGTTTGATTCCATCCTTGTTAGAACTAGGGAGTCGGGACTATTATTGTTCCTACTGGGGCCTGCATAATGAAAATGTCTTCTTCTATTGTACTGGGAAGTCATTTGCATAAAAGTATGCACAAGCGCTTCATTGTGATCTTTGGGATTAGGATGGTGTTTGTCTCTTTCTGATTGGATCATTTGGGCTCTTAAACGTGCTGGCTGGTAAAGTAGTGAAAGTGAACGGTGACTGAATAAGCAGCTGAAGAAAAGCTTGTTTCCCTCGCCTGCATACGATCACGATCCACTCATGAAATCCGCTTTTCTTTCTCCACTCGTCTTTCTTCTTGTGCGTCTCACTTTCTTCATTCGTCACTCACTGAGCTGGGGTATATTTTACATTTTTGGTTTGTTTTTCAAAGAAAACTGTTTTTGAATTGAGTTGCACCATTTTCTGCTTTGTCCTTTTCATTACTCAGCATTTTGTATGTAGAGATTGTTACAAAGCACTGGTTTGCCGTTCCTTTTCCTGACCCGTTTGTGTCTTTCTGTGTGTGTCTTTGTTTGTGTGTGTGTTAGGTTATTGACCCGGTAGCTCCCAGGTACACGGCTCTGTCCAGCTCCTATGTGGTTCCTGTCTCCGTCTCAGAGGCCACAGAGGAGATGAAGGAGGTGGCCAAACACCCTAAGGTTAGAGCTCTCTCATACAGTCTCATCAGCGAACCTCAAACTTGTGATGTTTGTTAGTGCTGTTTGTACCTGGAGGAGATCTGACTGATCAAAAGTTACACAGCAGCAGGAGATAATAAAAAAACAAACATTGTGGGGATGCTACTTTTTGCCTGCATACTATTTTTTTCTCTCAATTAGACCACCTTTCTCTTATTTCCATTGCTCGTAGGACATACATTAACTACTTTTTAAGTTGTGCAGAGCATTTAGAGCCGTGTGCTATAGACAGGCAGTGTGGTAGAAGTCAAAAGCAAACAACAGGAGGCCTGTTGGTAGGAGTGGGCGATATAGCCAAAATCTTCTATCACGGTATATGTAATTTTATATCACGGTAACTGTATATATCACAATAAAATAAATAAAGAAATTGTTTAAATTAACCATACCGTACTTCCATCACATTTTATTATTTTGTTCTTTTATCTGGAACAAACAAAAACAACTTCCTCACACGAGAAAACACTTGAGTTAAAAACAAAATACTCAAAACAGTAAAACCAAAATTCTTTCAAAATGGAAGCTTTAAGGTTCCTGAGAGTCTGACTTCAGTCACTCAATGCAATATAAAAATCACACAAATTTGTGTTTATACTAAAAGGAGAAAAAAAAGTCTCGTCTTTTCCTGCAGGGTTTGATCATCTTTCATTTCAAAAAGCTGACAAAACACTGTCAAAATAAACTACAGTTTACAAATGTCTGGTAGGCTAATCATGTTCGAGTTCTTCCTCATCTTGGGTTGGTTGGGATGCCTCCTCTTGTTCTACTTCACTCTCCTTCTCCATGTCTGCCCAAATCACGTTACCTCGCAAGGCAGCTGGATTCGTGAGAATTGTGAGATAACGTGAGAATAGCTACCGTGGTAGAAACGGTATAGCCAAATCTCTACCGGTGGACACATTTCTACCGTCGCACAGTATATACCGTCATATCGCCCAACCCTACCTGTTGGCGTCTACTCATGATTCAGTTCAGTGATTCTGTTACAAACAACACTGTGCTGTAGTGTTGGACACATTGAGCTTTTAGAGGCCATTGTAATCTCACTCACTGGTACCACAACTGTCTCCTACTACAAATGGAAGTGCTGAAGTCCTTTCTGTGTCCATCCAGAACGCAGAGGTGGGCATGAAGAATGTCTGGTTTGGACCTCGAGTTCTGGTTGAGGGAGCCGATGCCGAGACCTTCTCCGTAGGAGAGATGGTCACCTTCATCAACTGGGGCAACCTCATCATCACCAAGATCAACAAGTATGTACTGGGGGATCATTGCTCAGCTAATCCACGTTGTTGTTGTTGTTGAGAATCACGTGGTGTCGCATTAAAGTAATGATACGCACCCTTTCTCCTTGCTCAGAGGGGCTGATGCTAAGGTCGTGTCCATGGAGGCTCGTCTGAACCTGGAGAACAAGGACTACAAGAAGACGACAAAGATCACGTGGCTGGCTGACACAAGCAGCGCCCCCATGCTGCCCACCATCTGCATAAACTACCAGCCTCTCATCTCCAAAGCCGTCATCACCAAAGAAGACGACTTCAAGGACTTCATTAACAAAAACAGCAAGGTCTGTTCTGCAACGCGTGTTCTTGATCTCACGGCATGCGTCGCATTTGTCATTTTCAAATCGTATGTTTTGTTTGATTGTCTCATTCTCACTTTCTCAGTTGGAGGAGAAAATGCTTGGAGATCCCTGTTTGAAGAACCTGAAGAAAGGTGACATCATCCAGCTCCAGAGGCGGGGCTTCTACATCTGTGACCAGCCGTATGAGCCCGTCAGGTGAGGGGAAACGACCAATTTATTTGTTTAAATGGAGATCACCATATACATACTTGGATCTAACCATGTTGATTGTCCCACTGTCTGTGTACAGTCCTAACAGCTGTAAGGAGAGTCCCTGTGTCCTGCTCTACATTCCTGATGGACACACCAAGGAGATGCCGACTGCTGGATCCAAGGACAAGAGCAAGAGCCAGGCCTCCAGCAACACAGTGAGTGCTTTTGATGAAAACCCCCAAATGTGTTTTAATTATTTACCAATGACCATTATCCTCTATCTGTATATCAGACTTGTTATCAGTGTATAAGACCCCTTAAATAATCCAACAGAAACTGGTTTGACTGTTAGTGTTAATGTTGAATGGGAAGGACTGTGTACTTTGACTGGTTCATAAAAGTTGTGGCCACCAGGGGGCAGCGGTTAAAATGCACTCCAATCAAGATGTTCCTTCTGGTTATTTATTGAAAATAGACAAATGAGTGTGTGGAGTACTGGAACTGGAGATAAATGACAATAATTAGTACAATTTATATGTTTCAACAGGTTGTTACATAACTTACAGTATACAGTGCAACAAATATACACTTTTAGAGGTTAAATACATAAAGCAAATACAAACCCTGAAATGAAATAGCCACTGACATCTCTGTTCAAACATTAATTTTGCAAATAAGTCTCATACAACAATAAGGCATCACGCTGAATCAGCTGAACATCTTCTACAGTTTTTTCTTCATTATGGCGGATGGCATAAAGTAGCTACTAGCATCCATCCAATATCAGCAATCTCACAGAAATAAACTTTGCCTACATTTTGCAGAGAACAGCAAACTAATAACTGCCTAATTAAGGATTGTAAAGCAACACCGCCATTAATATACAGCGTTGGTTATACATTAATTGAAGGATTAAACATACGGGGACAGAATACAGGAAGTAATACACATCTTTTGAGACTGCTACTCTCTCCTTTATACAAACAATAGCGAACGAGCAGCAATATATATCGGACTAGATTGCTGTGCAAACGAACACAATGTAAACATTATTATGAGATAAAACTAACAAGAAAATGTACCTATATACTCAGATCATTACCCTGGGTGCTCTCAGTGTCATCTAGAACATCTCTCCCAATTCATTGTCTATGGAGCAGCTCCACACTTTAGACCCTATGTTTGAGTTTTAATTTTAGTTTTAGCACTCTAGTTTTTGGATTTGGGAGAGAGTTGTTCATGTTTACTAATATTGTCTACAGTAGGCCAGCGCTCTGCCCCTGACCTCAAGTCAGCTTGTTGATTATTCAGACACTAGTGCTCTGATCTTTTGTTACTTAACATCAACGAGTTGTGGATGTAAGATGACTGATCTAGAGCGATCTGGTATTAATAACGGTATATGGGTGTTCAGTCTTGGGGTGGGTACAGAGTGAAGTTAGCTGTGTTGGGACACCAACCGCAGTAGGAGGAACCTGAGTGGTAGTGATTGCTAACTGGTCTAACCAGTAATGCAAATGTTGGCCAAACAATAGATAGACTTTTGGTATGCTTTAAATCAAGATTTAAAGACAATACTAGAGTCTTTATTCACAACAGGGAAGGTTAGAAAAAGAAAGAGGAGCCCGCAGTCATCTCTTTGACGTCTGGGATAAACTGGCACCTGTCAGTTTCTTTCTCTTCTTTGTTTCTAAATCTACCTTACCTCTCATCTTAGCCTGCCTCAACCCCTGCCAAGGCTGCCTCCACCTCTGCCCCAGCGCCTGCCTCAGCCTCAGCCGGTGACGTGTTCTCCAGCATAGTAGCACAAGGGGAAGCTGTCCGTCAGCTAAAGGTCGCCAAGGCTCCTAAGGAAGAAGTGGACAAGGCCGTCCAGCAGCTGCTCTCTCTAAAGGTACGTAAGCTGTGATGAAAAGCAATTGAACTAAATAAAGTTATACACATGATTTGCAGTCTCATTCTTACTCTCTCTCTCCCTCTCTGCAGGCACAGTTTAAGCAGCAGACAGGTATGGACTACAAGCCAGGAATGGCCCCATCCACCTCAGCTCCAGCTCCGCCCACCACATCCGCAGACACCACCTCCTGTCCGTTCACCCTCGTTTCCCAGCAGGGCGAGCTGGTCAGGAAACTGAAAGCAGAGAAGGCACCCAAGGTAACCTAGACATTTGTAATGTCCACATCTGCTTGCCCTGTCACTGTGCATGTCCTCATCCGTCAATCAGCACTCACGTCCCAAGTCGTCTGTCCGTGCATTGATATTGTCCTGAGTGATTTGTCCAGTCATTTCTCGTGTCCTCGTTCGTTGTCCAGTGAATCCTCACGGCCAAAAGTTGTTTGTTTGTTAGTCGCTCGCTGCTCGTGTCCCAATGATTTGTCCAGTCATTGCTCGTGTCCCCCACGTCGTTTGCATGCCAGTCGAGATTGCCCTTAACTACCTGCAACAATAAGCTGGTTTGTTGATGGCACCAGGACCAGATTGATGTAGCAGTGAAGCAGCTCCTCGCACTCAAGGTGGAGTTTAAAAAGCTGACTGGTCAGGATTACAAACCTGGGATGGCCCCTTCCACTCCTGCCTCCTCCTCTGCTCCTTCTCCTGTGACCTCCTCCTCCTCCTCCTCTTCTTCTTCCTCCTGCTCTTCTTCGGGCCTGTATGAGCGTGTTTCACAACAGGGGGACCTTGTGAGGAAACTGAAGTCTGAAAAAGCCCCCAAGGTATTCTGATGCAGCATCACAGGCAGTAGAGATGTAGTGATAGAAAATAATGTAAAATAAAAATCAAGTACAATTGTGAATATCAGTGTAATGCTGCAAGTAGCTATATATTATCACTAATAACTAGTACCTCATTACTCACACAAACACCATTTAACAAACAAATCAGCCTCACATTTCTAAGGTGACCAAGACGCTCATAACCGATTAGTCCATTACTCGACTGAGTAAAGTACAGATCTTTTATTATATAAACTATTAACCTCTTAACAATCCGGCCGCTATTCTGTCTCTCAGAAGTTGTAGCGGGCTCGGTCTTAAAGCTAGAGTGAAGATCCTGGTATCACATGAAACTAGAAAACCTTTCGATTGGTACCAACCGTGTCATGTTAGCTTGTCGAGAAAAATGCTAAATAACGTTCCAAAGCTACTAAAAATTTTGGTGAGGAAAAACTGCCATGGGCATTTTTCCAAGGGGTCCCTTGACCTCTGACCTCAAGATATGTGAATGAAAACTGAGATGAAATGAGTGAAAACTTGTAAGATAAAACAGATGTTGACAAACTGCATAATTTGCAGTTGAAAAAAGGTAATAAATCGCAATATATCACAATATATCTTATCGCAATACTCAGCATATCGCAAAATGTTTAAAATCGCAATAAGATAAGGTATCGTGGGACCACTTGTGATTCCCACCCTTACTGTTTTCTGCCAAATTTGGAACAGTTGGGTTACTTCACATGATAGATTACAGTATTTCTTTTTTCTCCATGCTTTTCTCAGCGGTTTGAGTTGTTCGATGCTCAGTTGGAGTAAGGTGATGTCACGTACGTCTGTGCACCACTCAAAATTTAGCAACATTTGAATCAGAATCTGATGACTGTTGGTGGGTTGTTTGGTCACTGTCAATCAAATCACACCCACACAGACATGAAGCAGATTAGCTTTTGAGTAAACCTAAAAGGTTTTTGATTGTTGCTTATTTAGTCATGCATATTTAATGTTATAGAGATAAGATTGTTTGGGGCAGACCGCTGGACTGCAGAATGAGAATCACTGGTCGACTCCACCTGCAACACTCAGCCAGACTCCTCTGTGCTAAAATCGAACATTCCTCCTGTTAATAAGGTCTTTTGACTCTCCTATTCCACCAGCCAATATAAGTTTTCAGAGAGGTAGGAGAAATCATTTCAGGTTCACGTGCCAGTGTCTGATCTAGGGAGGCCTCTATAGTCTGCGCCACTCCAATCTGTCTTGAAGTAACATAGTGAGATGCCTACAGCAGGAGGTGTTTCTGGTCTTATTTGATATGCTGAGTTTAATGATGGTCTTATAGTAACACG
The DNA here is from genome assembly GCA_916700685.1 of Adelosebastes latens. NCBI lineage: Eukaryota > Metazoa > Chordata > Actinopteri > Perciformes > Sebastidae > Adelosebastes > Adelosebastes latens. The sequence continues at coordinate 14,085 of CAKAKR010064937.1, read as the reverse complement.
CAAAAGACAAGTCTTAGTAGAACATTTGAGAAAGGGAAGCCCAAAGATGGTTAGAACAGGTGTTTTAGAGTGGGTAATAAAATAAAAGTACAAAATACACAGTATAAACACTAAGAACTTGTGGTTGAAACAAGATCTGGGATGGGGCATCAACAGCTGGTCTAACCACCTCTGAAAAGAGACTGACCCAACACCAATGCTGATAAAAAGGTAAACCAGGCCAGTGATTGTTAGCTATAAGCTTATATGCTTAAACAAGTGATTTTATCCTTCAGTGTCAACATTTCATAATCACAATATTTGTATTTTTATTCAGTGCTTCCATGTCAATTATGCACATGTGCTGTCACAACAGTGTTTTAGCCATTACAGGATTCTAAAAATATGAATTTAGTCACTGTATCCTTGTCCGTGTGTCCCCAGGACCAGGTTGATGCAGCAATTAAACAGCTGCTTGTCCTGAAGGCAGAATACAAACAGGCCACGGGCCAGGAGTACAAGCCTGGAGTGGCCCCAGTAGAGAAAGCCTCCGTCCCAGTCCAGAAAGCCGCCGCCCCGATCCAGAAAGCTGCCGCCCCAGTCCAGAAAGCTGCCGCCCCAGTCCAGAAAGCTGCCACCCCAGTCCAGAAAGCCGCCGCCCCAGTCCAGAACAACCCCAGCCCTGCCCCTGCTGCCACCGGCCTCTATGAGGAGGTTGCTGAGCAGGGAGAAGTGGTCAGGAAACTGAAAGTTGCAAAAGCACCCAAGGTAAGACTATAATTGCACTATCACGACTACTACGTATCCATCTACTACCAGTGTTTCCCTACTTTCAGAGTCTTTATACTGTTGAATAGTCTCTGCTGCTCTGACTAAATGGTTCTCTTCTTCCTGGCTGTTCATCAGGATCAAGTAGAGGCTGCAGTGAAGCAGCTGTTGGCTCTAAAGGCAGAGTATAAACAGCAGACCGGACAGGATTACAAACCAGGATTACAAGCCCCAGGTAGCCAAGTCCAGACCCAGTCCAGCCCCCCCTCGACCCAGTCCAGTTCTCCCCCGCAGGCCCCGGAGCTGTTCTCACAGGTGTCCCTACAGGGAGAGCTAGTGAGAAAGTTGAAGTCTGAGAAAGCCCCAAAGGTAAGGACTCAATCACAGAGTGGAGTTAAATACGCGGCTAGTACTGAAGAGGAAACATAATAACTTTACATCCATTTCAGGATCAGGTGGAAGAAGCCGTGAAGACTCTCCTGGACCTGAAGAGCCAGTACAAGATGCTTACTGGACAGGAGTACAAACCAGTGGCAGCTGCCGGAGCCACTGGAGGAGAGGACAAAAACCGCAAGGAGAGGGAGAACAAGTCTGAGAAGCAGGGAGGAGGAGGACCAGGAGGAGGGAAGAAGGGTAAAGGAGACAAAGCCGGCCAGGGCAAAGAGGCGTCAGGAGGAGCAGGAGGATCAGGAGAGGGTCAAGGACCTAAGAAACAAACACGGTGAGAGACTGGAAACGGATATATAAAAGGAGAGAGGTTAAGAAGTAGATCCAGACGATGATAAACTAGCTCTTTCTTCATCTGACAGTAGTTTGAAATGTTACCAGCCAGCACGTTTAGTATAAAATGGGCTGCATTACGGCGAGTTGTTATCTCAGGAACAAAAATGTTATTTTACTTTTTGCATCTGAAGTCAACTTTTTCTACTTTAAACTCTTCCTTTCAGTCTCTCTCTGTACTGTAAGTGCACATATAACCTCTCACATCATGATTTTCAAACCTGTTTTCAGTTTTAGTTTGGTGTCTCTAACTATAGTGAAACTATATTTCTCCGTCATCCCACATTTGGAGCTCTGCAGGCTGAAGAAAGATATGTGGATATTTAGGCAGTTAGATGAACAGATGTATGACGAGATCATAAGCAGTCACAGTTGGTTGTACTGAAAATGAATTATGCTGAAATTGACAGGATTTGGCGTCAAAATGTCTGAGCCAATAAAAAGCCTTGTACTGAACCGTCTTTTCTCTATTGGGCACGTTATAGTTCGTTGAATGAGATGCTTCCTTAGCAAGGTGCATTGTTTCGTATGGAGGAGTTAAACATACAGTAACTGGCAATTAATAGACCTTATGATGCCGGGAGTTGTATTTTTTAGTCTTTAAAACAAATACTGGAGCGTTGACACATTGTGGGGACAGAGACACATACTTGGATTTCTTACTTGGGACACTGAAGATGGATCATCTGTAAGCACAACCCTCTACTACGGTTGCTTAACGACTGAAGAGGTTTTGTTTTTTTGTAATCAGATTTGGTGAGTTTTAAATGGTTGGTGTGTTTTTCGTCTGCTTGATCAGTGCTTGTGGTCTGCTGTAAGCCTCAAGGATGAAATTTGATAGCTCTGTGAGTGATAGTGCTGCACTACTAATGAATGTAAATTTCTATATTCTGCATGGTTTTCTATCCATAGTAAATACAGAACACATCAGCACCCTTAAACCCTGAAGAACTGCGGAAGTTGAAAAGGTTTTGATAAAAGATGCAAAAAGGACAATAAAAACAGCTGTTCCTCAGATAAAGACTAATAATCATGACCACACTGTCGCCCTAATAATGGAGATTATGATTTTTTGCCCTTATGGTGAAGCTCCGTCTCCGTTTTGTCTGTTAGCAGATGGAAGCTGGTTTGCTGGTTTTATAGCTACTGATGTGAGCTTTGAGTTGCATGGTTGGCTGAGCTGGGAATGGCTCTGTGTTTTGTTAGAATTGTGTTATTGCACTCAAGAGTATTCTTGTACCTGCACCTAGACTAACTAATCAGGCATGGCCTGACATATTGTGTTGTGTTGTGGTATAATTTCCCAGATTGCTCTGCCACTTTGTTTGGGCAGCGCTTCATCACCACTGCCTCTAATTTGACAAATTGTTCTTTCAGTGCAAAGATAATGAAACAATTTGAGTAGAGAATACTGTAATACAGTAAAACAGACAAAATAATGATTTCTTAAAAAATGTGATGCCTATAAAACAAAATAATAAATTGAACTGTGTGATTAACAAAATAAAAACACTGTAACACACAGTTACACTTTAGGTATTGTATTGGAGTGCTTTGGACATCTTAATCTCGAGGTTTGCATCACACTAACTTGTCTGTCTCCTGACAGGTTGGGCTTGGAGGCCAAGAAAGAGGAGAACCTGGCTGACTGGTACTCTCAGGTGAGTTACTCCAATAAAATATGTTTCTACCTACGGAAAAGCCATTTAAAATGTCTTTTAAAAATCCCCCTTGTCAATGTAACGCTGCTCCTCCTCACCAGGTCATCACTAAAGCAGAGATGATTGAGTACTACGATGTCAGCGGCTGCTACGTGCTGCGGCCCTGGGCCTACTCCATCTGGGAGGCCATTCAAGACTTCTTTAACCGGGAGATCAGGAAAATGGGAGTGGAGAACTGCTACTTCCCCATGTTCGTCTCTCAGGCTGCCCTGGAGAAGGAAAAAACACACATAGAAGACTTTGCTCCAGAGGTAAGAGGAGAGGACCTCCCATGGTTGAAAGAATATAATGGAGGGAAGAAGCATGAAAATATAAAATACCAGAAGTATACTTTACTGAAACAATGCAGCACAACGATATATATATATTATAATAATCATTTAATGATGATGTTGTCATCTTTTGTCAGGTTGCCTGGGTAACCCGGTCAGGGAAGACCGAGCTGGCAGAGCCCATTGCTGTCAGACCCACCAGTGAGACAGGTCTGAACCACAGCATCAATCATCATCATCACCATCAATTCAGACAGATACAATGAACATAATAGCTTTTATCTTGTTGTTAATGCAGCGGTCGGTGTTGTTTTGCTGTTCTGTCATGTTTGGTATGAACCTGTGGTCTGTTTTGTTTTGCCTCAGCGATGTACCCTGCCTACGCTAAATGGGTCCAGTCCCACAGAGACCTGCCAATCAAACTCAACCAGTGGTGTAACGTCGTGGTCAGTATCCTCTTACAAGCTTGTTAAATAAAATTAGAACACAGAGGACTGGCAACCTTGTGTCTTTTTCTCTCTTCTCACCTCTTTCTCTCCCCCCACTTCTGCCTGCAGAGATGGGAGTTCAAACACCCCCAGCCCTTCCTGAGGACAAGAGAGTTCCTGTGGCAGGAGGGACACACAGCCTATGCTACCAAAGAGGAGGCAGCTGAGGAGGTAACAGCCCTGCTGGCAATGCTGTCGTACCTACAACTGACACAAGCACCCCTCTGTCCGTTGTGTTTAATGAAATACTCAAGAACTGTTTTTGATGCATCAGTGCTGAGATGGATAATACATTTACAGCCCCAACAGTAGTGTTGTTGTTTTAACTACGCTGTATTGTACAAAACTGTAACGCTAATGTATTTGTAGGTGCTTGAGATCCTGGATCTGTACGCCAGGGTGTACGAAGAGCTGATGGCGATCCCTGTGGTGAAGGGGAGGAAGACGGAGAAGGAGAAGTTTGCAGGAGGAGATTACACCACCACTGTGGAGGCATTCATCTCTGCCAGCGGCCGAGCCATTCAGGTACTGTAGTACACTGGATCACTTCATGTGATCCTTTCACACCGATACCAGCAAAATGTTACGTTTACTTCCTATGATGAGCTGCAGAGAAACAGACAATGATTCATGATAATTATTCTCCTCTTTTTCACACTTAATTCAATATGCAGTCAGACAGTGATGGATTAGAGTGTTTTTTTTTTAGTAACCATTGCACTGTAAAAAAAACAAAACAAAACATGAAGTCATCTTGTCTTTGTGCTTCGTCAGGGTGCTACATCTCATCATCTCGGCCAGAACTTCGCCAAGATGTTTGAGATCATGTTCGAGGATCCGAAGAAGCCGGGTGAGAAACAGCTGGTTTACCAGAACTCCTGGGGAATCACAACCAGGACTATCGGTGTCCTCACCATGGTCCACGGAGACAACATGGGACTCGTATTGCCACCCAGGGTTGCCTGCCTGCAGGTAGACACACACACACACAATTCTCACACAGAGAAATGGAAATACAGTAGATATACTTGATGGATGATTTTATTCATTATTCACACCCATTAAGCCCAAGACACCTGATTTTTTTTTTATCTCCATCCAATATTTTTACATGAAATAAAAGAATAGATGAAGAACAAATCCCCCTTCTAAAGGAACAAAAACACCTTTGATAAACTGATACATGCAAGAAAAAAAGCATATAGCACTATATGATTAAAATGTCTCTATTTTTTTCCAGGTTGTTATCATCCCATGTGGGATCACTGCCACCCTGCCAGAGCCGGAGAAGGAGGCACTGTTGACCCAGTGCTCTAAATATCTGAAAAGGCTGCAGGCTGCCGGCATCAGGGTGAAGACTGACCTCCGAGACAACTACTCCCCAGGGTGGAAGTTCAACCACTGGGAGCTCAAGGTCAGACATAATATGATGACAACAGTGGTAGTTGAAGTGATAGTTGTGGAACTGCTTTACCGGAAGGCATAAATTCAACAATAGGAAACAATAAAAAAAGAAGATAAAAGTTGAGTCGCCGTCTACAGATCTGAATAGTCCAGTGTGACAGCCTGAGTGTCAGCAACCACTAACTCTTACTTTTCTAATACTTGTTTTGGCGTCTGTATTAATATGGTTTTGTTATTTATTTATTTTTAAATTATTATTATTTTTTGTATTTATTTTATTTTTGTATCTATTTATTTATTCATCTGTTTTTTTCTTCTTTTACTTTGTCTGTGATTACCTAATTTAATTCCATGTTTAACTTGCCAAATCTTCCATGTGTACCACACTGTCTCAATCACATCAGAGGAGCCCTGGTTTGAGGGAATATTGGTCTAGGATGAAAGTGTTGTGAAAATATGTAAAATACCTATCCCTTTATAATTGTACTCTTGTATTACACCTTTGTGCCAATAAAAGTTCAAGTCACAACAAAGTAGTTGTGAAGGCATTGCTAATGACAGTATCTGTTTCTCTCTCTCTCTTTGTTGTTTCCATCTGTGTACGTCCGTCTCTCGTCCAGGGAGTTCCTATCCGTCTGGAAGTGGGTCCTAAAGATATGCAGCAGCGCCAGTGTGTCACAGTGAGGAGAGACTCAGGCGTGAAGACGACAATTCCAGAGGCTGAGGTGGAGAAGAAGCTTGTCGTCATGTTGGAGGACATCCAGACCAACCTGTTCAACAAGTAAGATGCAGCACCACACACCAGGGTCAGACTTGCACTATACTTGGCTGGCAACTTAACATATCAGCATTCAACTACAACTGACCACAGAAAAGCCTTTTGTGTTTTGTTGTTGTTGTTGTTATGGAAATAACACCATGTGCTTTAATGTCATGTGATAGAATAAAACCCGCTGTTTCAGAGGCATTCACACTGCACAGAATAATTCGTCTACTGATCCTCCTATTTTCATGTTGGTCAGACCTTTACTCACACACACAGATTACGTAAACCCATACATATAACTGATAGATAGAAGGTGCTTTTTAATATAATAAAATACACTTGTATTTGATAAATGTATGACATATATAGTCCGCTTGGTCCGTCATTGCTTTGGGACAGCTGCTGATCAACACTAGCTTTCATAAAGGCACAAAAAACCTGACACATGCAGTATTAAACTTCTTATAGTGTTGTGGTTGACATAGCTGTAAATTGAAGTGGCTTTAATTGATATTTTATATAATAATGTATCAAATGACAATGTGTAATGTGAGAGGGATTCGCTCATAGTGAACCTACCTATCACTTGAATCTGCAGCTCCCCTCGACTTTACAGAGCTTTATAGTGCTGCTGGATGTGTAAAGAAGCATGCTAAGACGTTGGCTATATGAACTTAAAAGGTGATGATATGTCAGTGTTGTGTTCGCAACTTTTTTTCTGCTGCCCCCAAGTCTCCAAGTGGCCAAAAAACATTTTGTTGCAGGTTTAAAATCATAATCCCAACCAGCGGGGTCCACATTTTGTTCGAAATGATGTACACAGACTGTGACAGATCCAGATGTAAATGAGAATACACAGAATTATATTAAAAAGAAGAGATGCTTACATGGTGTCCATAAACATACAATGAGATTGATTGAAGTGTGTTATGTGTGTGTGTGTTTGTCAGAGCATCAGATGACCTGAAGAGAAACATGGTGCCTGCAGACACAATGGAACAGTTCCAGAAAGAGCTGGATCAGGGCAAGGTGAGTAACAACAAACCACATGCAGCACAAAACGTTTCATTTATCTCGTCTGTTTCTCACCAGAGTAAATAACTGATGATACGTTTATCTTGCTTGATAGATGGTCCAGATTCCGTTCTGTGGAGGAATTGAGTGCGAGGATTGGATCAAGAAAACCACTGCCAAGTACGTCCAACATGTCACTGGCTGACAAATATACAATAAGCACTGAGTCACATTATTAAAAAATAATACTTTTTGCACATTTTGTTCTATGGAGTCATTTCAAATACACATATTCAAGATAGGGTTATTTGTAAAGTACTATATGATTTGTCCCTTTCACATCAGGTTTTTGGAAAATACAAAATGTTAAATATTAATTATTCCTGCCAAATTTCACCTTCTTTTGCTTTGAGTGCTTTAATTTCAACCAGTAAAGACATTGTTATGCTTCGTTGTCCCTTTAGGGACCAGGACCTGGAGCCTGGAGCTCCGTCCATGGGAGCCAAGAGCCTCTGTATCCCCTTCTCCCCCCTGAAGACCCTGCAGCCCGGTCAGATGTGTGTCAGCGGCAAGGAGCCTGCCCAGTACTACACCCTGTTTGGACGCAGCTACTGAGCAGCTGCTCTGCTGCAGCACGAGGACGAACATCTTAGCTAAAAAGGGCTTTCCTACCTTCTCTCATCTCTTTCTTTTTCTCTGATCTCTTGTGAGCGTATGGGGTATAAGGGGTAAGGGGTGACTGGACTGTGAGATTTAGAATGGCATTATGTTTTTTTAAACATTATATGTTAACATTGTTATAACTCATCTGGAAGAAAGTTACTCTTAAGAGTTCTGTCATGAGAGAAAATGCTGGTTGTGCTGTTTGTCTCCTACATGTCTGATTACTCTCTAAAGGCCATGTCAAAATAACACTCACTGTCACTGGAAATACCACCAAAAAAACAGGCCAATGTTAAATCTTTCTACCCATATTTTTTTTACACTGTTAAGAAAAAATCTAGTTAAAATGTTTGTTAAGTTAAGTTTCTGTCAACACATTAAGTTGGTTTGCGCCTTTTGAAATCTGGAAAAACTCAAAAAAACAAATACTGTTAGAAAAAAAATCATGAGAAACATACCATCTACTGCCGTCTGGGAAAAAAGTACTCTTTGCCTGCTAACAGTCCCGTCTCTTGCAGCCAAACTGTCTCAGGGAACTCTGCAGGTACTCAGGCTTGTAGTTGGGGTATTATTCTCACAGCTTTATCAGCCCTCCTCGCTCCGTATGACTGGTTACAGTATGTGGCTCATGATTCACAGCTTAATATAAACTCCTCAGATCCACCAGAGCCAAATGACGCAAGGCTGCGAGGAACTGTATATGGTTAATAGTCAGTAATGTAGTCTTCTGTCACTACTCTCCCGTTAAGGAACTCGACAACTTGTCTATAATAAAGTCATTTCCATGGCAAGCTGCCCTGTGTTGTTTTTGATTCTGGATAAACATGGGTGGAGATGTTAAACCAGGGAATCCTGGGCCTGCTGAGTTGGTCATTGATTATGCTTTACATCCATATGAGTATTATGCATGTCAAATTAAGGCTTACAATGTAAATGTGTTAATGGATTAAAATGGTTTATAACTTTATAATATGCAGTATTAACACACCATTACCAAACTGCAATGATGGGATGTAGTATTTCACTAAGCTGAGCATAATTAGCTTCACAAAAATATGAGTTATTACAGTGTTATTGGAATACATCCGGTTGTGCAGGTGTACCTATTAAACTGGTAATGGTGTATATGTAGTGGAATATACAAGGTAATTAATAGGACATTATACATTCAGCAAGCTTCCTTGGTTACATAATACTGAGCCTTGTAGTCTAGTTCTTTTAATACATCCATGGTCTAGGGCTTGACCAGCCAAGAGATAAAAACCGATACTTCCTGTCTTATTTTCAAAATAAAATTGTTGGAGGTGTTACTTGGACTTCACTTTAAGTTAAAGTGATAAAAACAGATTCAAATAAAAATTCATTTTTCCAATAAAAGCTTCATGAAATGTAGTCTAATCCAGAAATTATAGCTGTGTTAATAGCATATGATTCGATTTTATAGGCCATTACATATGCAATATAAAATCAGTCTAATTATAAAGAGGGCAAAGGCCTTTAAATGTCTTTTGAGGTAGCCCAACAGTGCTGTCCTGTAATCAATATTTATTTTTCCAATGGACTTTATTTTAGATTTGTAACACAATACAAAGAACAATTAAATCAAAACATACAGTAAGTAAACAATACATAAAAAGGAACTAAAGGGATAAATAAAAACAAACAAAAAAAATAAAATAAATTAAAAATCAGTATTTGTTTTTCCAATAGACTTTATTTTAGATTTGTAACAATATAAAGAACAATTAAATCAAAACATACAGTAGGTAAACAATACATATAAAGGAAATAAAGGGATCAATAAAAACAAAAACAAAATAAATTAAACAAATTAAAAATAACATAAAACACAAAACATTGCAGGGGTTAATATAAATAAGATAATAGTAACTTAAGTAAAAACATTTAAATAGGAGCACAAACTCACCTTTTTATTTTTTGTAGAAGGTATTACTATTGTTATTATAGTTCCATTTCTTTCTTGTAAAACTTTGCGACGATGATAATGAGATTGTTTGGAAAATATTCTCTCTCATATACTGTGTTGAACCTTAAAAAAAACCCCAAAAAACATATATTTCCCAGTAGAAATTCAAAGTCACAGATAATATTTTCCAAGATAAATCTACAAATATCTTGCCACAGTTTACAGGGTATATGTACAAGTCCATAACAGATGGTTTCAGTATGGGAAGGCACAGCTTAAATCAATATAATTTTTTAATAATAAAAAAAAAAAAAAAAGACCTATATCCTGTAATCAATACATTCAAATTATTATAATGGCTTTTATTTTGAAAGCTGGTACCGGAAGGTGTTTCTGTTAAAGTTCCCCCCGGCTGCGTTGCGTTTCAGTCTGGTGGTTCCACTCCCACTGTCAGTCCGGTCCAGCTTCGTACAGTTTGTTAGCAAACATGAGCGACAAAGGTTTGTCAGACGAGGCAGCGGCGTCAGCCTGCAAAGATGGAGACCCAGTTACTAAGGTAAGATTATTGTCGTCTCTCTTGGAAGTTAAACTAAACTTATAACGTTACTAGAGACACTGAAACCGAGTCAACCCGAGTCAACCCAACAGGCCAGCGGCTCTCAGATATGCACATTCCGTCCATCTGACAGCGGTTTGTCATCCGGTGACAAGAGATTTGCATATGTTAAACATGTTTTCCAATGCTTATTATTATATTTATAGTGACGTTAACATGTCAGCTAACTATTTGTGGGTTTTATTACATAATATGTTAAAGCTAGCTAACTTATAATCTAACTTTCTCGTGTAGAAACTCATTAAAAGCTCAAACGTGATTTAAACAGCAATGTTGCCAAATCTCGCGAGAGAAACAAGCGACCCCCCCAAAAAACGCCCCAAAACAAGCAACCTTACCTACCACAATAAGAGAGAGAGAGAGAGAGGCAAACTTCATATAAATGTATGAATTTATTCTGGATTGAATGCATTGCATTGCATTTTTTTGCATCAATTTTTAGCTTGTAACTTCACATTTGTTTTGTTAACTAAACTAAAAGAAGTTTGACATTTCATGTCATTTTTGCACCCATTTTTAGCTTGTAATTTGTTTTATTTGTATTGTTATAGACTTAAAGTTGAACGTTTCATGTCCATTTTTAGATTGTAACTTTATATTTTCTTGTTAACTAAACTTAAAGAACATTTTATAATTTAGATTTTTTTTATGCTAGTTGTTGTAGTCAGGTATATTTATAGTGTATTCCAATATTCTTTATATTTTGTATTCTATGGATATTTTTCTTTAGTGTTGACATGTAAATTTGATGTATTGTTCCTGTGCATTCTTGGATAACCTGATGCTGTTACACAATAATTTCCCAATGTGGGATCAATAAAGCACATCTATCTATCTATCTAGACCAGGGGTCAGCAACCTTTACTATCAAAAGAGCCATTTTAGGCAAAAATAATAAAAAAAAATCTGTCTGGAGCCGCAAAACATTTGAGTATTGTGATGAAGGTAACACAGTTTATAGTCTAAGTATATAGTATATAAGTCTAATGTAGTGAGGGCCAAAGAGCAAATGTACTACGGAGTATTAGGACCACATTGACGGAAAGAAAATCTGAGATTTCCAGAATAAAGTCATAATATTACGGGAAAAATGTCAGAATGTTACGAGAATAAAGTCATAACTTTACGAGAAAAAAAGTCGTAATATTATGAGAATAAAGTCATAACTTTACGGGAAAAAAAGTCTTAATATTATGAGAATAAAGTCATAACTTTACGAGAAAAAAAGTCGTAATATGAGAATATAGTCATAACTTTACGAGAAAAAAGGAAATAACACCTAAAATTACTACTTTATATTATGACTTTATTCTCATAATATTATGACTTTATTACCGAAATCTCAAATTTATTTTTTTTCCTCAATGTGGCCCTAATACTCCGTCGTACCGTCGTACCATAGACCTACAACAATGATAAATAAATTTGAAAATGTAAAAAAAAGTTGTTCATTTCCACTAATTTTTAAAAAAAAAACCCAAAGGGAGCCACTGGAGAGGGGCTAAAGAGCCGCATGTGGTTAGCAACTGTTCTCCTTTCCTGTGCCCTTCCTCCAACCGTGTCAAATATTCACAGTGTACAGAAGTATCTTCACTTCCATAGAAACTCCCCAAACACTGCTGCAGCATAATCTCCAGTTGACTACATCCATACTTTCCAAACAGTCACAGTTTTGTCACCTTATAGCTAAATGCATTACTTCTGGCGGAGCTTTTAAAACTCCAAGAGGGTTAACGGGATGACATAGAAGCAGAGTGCATTCAGCCATATTATGGCAATCTGATTATGTGGTGAACTCTAAGCAAAGAAACAGCAGAGATCATGCTGAAAGAGAGATATGAGAGGTTTCTATGGACTTTTATCCAGCATTATAAAGTCTCTTTTATTTCTAAGGGTCAAAGGTGAACTTTGACATGTGATTCTACTAATACTGCCAGAGCTACTACTACCAACTATCAACTTTATTGAACAAAAGGCTCGTAGAACAGAGTGAATATCCATTGTCCTGTCAGATTTGTATTGTAGTCCTATACACTGTACATACATACAATCTATACTTGCTTAGGGACAGTTCAATATCATATCTCCCAAACTGACAGGACATTGGATATTCACTCTGTTCTGCGAGCCTTTTGTTCAATAAAGTTGGTAGTTGGTGGTAGTAGCTCTGGCAGTATCAGTAGAATCACATGTCAAAGTTCACCTTTGACCCTTAGAAATAAAAGAGACTTTATAATGCTGGATAAAAGTCCACAGAAACCTCTCATATCTCTCTTGCAGCATGATCCACTTCTCTGCTGTTTCTTTGCTTAGAGTTCACCACATAATCAGATTGCCATAATATGGCTGAATGCACTCTGCTTCTATGTCATCCAGTTAACCCCCTCTATAAGGTGACAAAACTGTGAATGTTTGGAACGTATGGATGTAGTCAACTGGAGATTATGCTGCAGCAGTGTTTGGGGAGTTTCTATGGAAGTGAAGATACTTCTGTACAGTGTGAAAATTTGACACGGTTGGAGGAAGGGCACAGGAAAGGAGAACAGTTGCTAACCACAGAGATAACACTCCACTGTGAAAGACACACAGAGTAGTAGTTTGGTTTCCATACGCTCATACAATACAAATATCAGAATCAGAGTGAAAACCAGTTTTTACCAAATTTGCGATTTCTCCTTGGGTTAGTTTGACACATTTCCCTAATCAAAATCCACGTTCTGACCCATCCATGGGCACGCAAGATAGTTTACCTAGATTTACCTGCTATTTACACGCAATAATCCTTTGTGAAACACGACGCTGTAACCATTTGCTTATGCGTGGAGTCGCTAATCGCTTCAGTGAAATCGGCCCTAGTACAGTAAAAGAAATGAGGACATCATCAGACCATCACTGTCACGCCATGTTTTTGCATAGAAAACAAGGAAGTAATTGTAACTCATCCAAGCAGGCCTGATCTGTACAGTGTGGTGATATTGACCGATGCGTCGCTCACACAGATGTGGTGATTCATATGCGCTTGGTTGCACAGAGGTGTAGTTTGGCTGATATACCTTTTCACGAGTGAGTGCCAGCCGGGATACAAATTTCCCTCTGCTGGAATTCAGGCACAGCCGACAGAGATCTTGTACCCTGTAAGCAAATGTGTTGTAAAGGCTTTTCAGAGCATTTTAGCACAAGAATATAATTATATTCCACATCTGTAACCCTCCCCGTTTCTTACATCTCTAGCGTTAAACCTTCCTTATATGTATATGCAGTGTATTTTTATTTTTCCTATGGAAGAAGCAGGGTCTGGAGTATTCATCCACTCTTCAAATGCACATACAGTGTACTCGCTGGAAATTAGCATAACAGGAAAACCATTGACTTGGCCATTTGCCTCTAACATTGGTTAACATGCAAGCTTTTGTAATGTCTTTGTACAAGTTGTATTGGCTGATGGATGGCCACAATTTGTTTCTGAGTAACCAATAGAGTGCTACAGGGATGACGAATGTTCGTAGTTAGTAAGTTAGCATCGCCCTGGTTCCCTCTACAAAAAGCTAATGGGATTTTTCCATTGAGTTTTGGATTATTACAGAAAATAAGCTCTGTGGCAAACGCGTGTTTTGTTCAGCAAGATAATCTCCACAAATGAACACCACTTTTGTGATTTTTTTTAAGCATAAATGCAATCACCAGAAG